>JARQZK010002904.1:667500-715000 GCA_030704885.1 Cynegetis impunctata
TTACTATATATATATATATATATATATATATTATATTATATATATATATATTATATATATATATATATATATATAGTTTTCAGTTCATTTTTAACGGAAACACCCCTGTACATTTTGAAGTTGTTAACCGATTGCAACCATATCTTTCTTGGAATGTCAAGTACTAAAAGATCTACCTTGGGACAAAATAAGAAATGTTTCATCCAATTGCCAGGGCATACTATGATATTTTTTCTTAGTCGAAATTAGGGATTTATTATTAGCGATTTTTTTTTGAAAAAATTACCACGCCATTATATTCAGCGTGTCCCTAAATAGGTATGACCAGAATTTCATGAAAAAATATTAATTCATAACAAAGTTATGAGAACTCAAAATTCGAAAACTCTCACTTAACAGTCACAAAAAAAACACCCAATATCAACAGATAGCCATAGAAATATTTTTTTATGATTTCAAGAATAAAGTGCCATCAGATAAATACTCTACAAAACTCTCCAGCACTTCTTAAGTCATCTACCGAAAGGCGTATAATTTCAATTTTCTCTCTCACGCTCAATCATTTCCATGGCAACTAAGATTTAAATTGAAAAATCTTTTAGGTCTTCGTTTAAGTTGATTTGCGTGAAAACTTGAATGTAATTCCGTTATTTTCCGTGAAAATATTTACGCCATTTTATTGTTGAAATCATAAAAAAATATTTCCATGGCTATCTGTTGATATTGGGTGTTTTTTTTGTGACTGTTATGTGTGAGATTTCGAATTTTGAGTTCTCATAACTTTGTTATGAATTAATATTTTTTTATGAAATTTTAGTCGTACTTATTTAGGGGTATGCTGAATACATTGGCGTGGTAATCTTTTCAAAAAACCGAATTTCGACTGAGAAAAAATATCGTAGTATGGCCTGAAAATTGGAATAAACATTTAAAATTTTGTCCCAAGGTAGACCTTTTAATAATAATAATAATAATAATCTTTATTTAGCACTTGGCTAGTTATTGAAAAGAAATACAAATATTTTCAAAGCGTGTTGTTAGTTATAAAAATAAACATTATCTTACTATGTTTCCCTCAAAAATGTACAAACTCTTTTAATAAAAATTTTCAAATTAGGAGCATTCTTTATTATCCCGGGAAGAGCATTAAAGATGCGAACACCTTCACAAAATAAGGATTTTTGTAAAGTTGCCGTTTTAACCCACTGAATGTTGTAGTCTTGGCCTGAACGAATATTATATTCATGAAAGTTTGATATTTTTTTCAGAAAATCGTTAAGATACTTTGGTAATTTTTTATGCTCTATTTTATATATTAAAACCAGGTTCGCCTTCTTAATGCTCTGCCCGACAGATAACCAATCCAAAGCCTGCAACATGCTTACTATTGGGGTATATTTATTACAATTAAGGATAATGCGCATTACTTTATTTTGCTGAATTTGTAGTCTATTTATATTTTCCTGAGTACAAGATATTAATAAGGAACAACAATAATTAAAGTGCGGTAAAACAACTGTGTTATATACAAGTATTTTTTAGTACTCGACATTTCAAAAGTGGTTGAAATCAGTTCACAACTTCTAATTTTACAGGGGTGTTTCCATTGAAAATGGGCCACACTATATATATATATATATATATATATATATATATATATATAATATATAATATATATTATATATATATATATATATATATATTATATATATATGTATACATATATGATATATATATATATATATATATATATATATATATATATATATTATCATATATCAGTGGCGGCTCGTGAGGTTTTGGTTTGAGGAGGCTAACAAGAGGTGTTAAAAAATACACCATAAGGCCGAAAGTTTTTTAGGATTTCAAGGTCACCGCCTTATAATTTAAAGAAAATCAAAGTAGAACAAGCACCCCTAAGCTATTAATTTGTTTTCACTTTCGAGTGTCTACCTTGAGACCTACAACTCCTATTTACAATATTCACAAAAAGTCTTCTCAGCCAATTAATCAATTCATCTATTCATCATTTTTTTTTCTTTCACAAAATAGGTACCTACCTACCTACTTAACGAATTTGTTAACAGCTGGTGAGAGCAAATAAAAAGTTATTATATATTTTTGAAGATTAGCGGGATTCTGCGATCTTTTACGTTAGCAAAATGATCTATAATATCCTCATAAAATGTTTTGTCTTTCGCCAAAAGTTTTACCAATTCCTTTTCAATAGACAACAAACTAATATTTTTTAAACGATCCTGGCTCATTGAATTTCGTAAATAAGTTTTAATTCTCTTAAGAGTGGAAAACGAGCGCTCTACGGAAGCTGATGTCACCGGGATAGAAACAATTAGACATAAGAGTTTATAAAATTGGGGTAAATCTTGATTCAAATCATTATCAAAAAGGTATTTAATAGTCCTCACATGATTTTCATTTTGCCCCAAAATTTCATTGTCATTATAAACAACACACAGTTCACTTTTTATGGCCACCTTATCAAAAAAAGTGTATTTTTGACATAAATTTTCCAAAAGGTTATCTGGAAAATTAGCCGAAAATCCGATTAACAAATTTTGATTGAGTAAGTCGAAGAAATGCAGTTCTTTCAAATCAGAGAACCTTATTTCTATTTGACCCCTAATAGTATCCAAAATTTCATAAAATATTTACTTATAGTGAAGCTCCATATCTGCGTAACTGAATTTCTTTCGTTTCGGGCTAAATTGAGTCGTATCATCAGTAGTTTGAAATACAGAAAATAGTTTTTTAAAATAAACTTCTGTACAAAATTCTGAAATTTTTTCCAAAAGAAACTTGAGCCGATTTCGTGAGTAAATTACATCTGAAAACTTGTGCTGTAAGATTTGAAAAACTATTTCTGTTTGTTCAAAAATTAATTTAAAGATATTTAAAAAATATATAAATTCCTTATCTTGTAAGTAAGATATTAATCCGCGTGCTGTATTTAAAATGTATGAAATGCAGTAAATGTAAATACCTTCTATCTTAATTAATAAATTAAATTATATAATGTAGGTTGAAAGGAAGGTAGGTACATGAAATAATATGATTTTGATTAATATGAATATGCTGAATGCTGACTATTCAATATAATATATTAGTGATACACGGAATATTATTGAGGAGGCTTAGCCTCCTTTGACTAGCCGCCCCTGATATATATATATATATATATATATAATATATATATATATATATATATATATATATATATATATATATAATATATATATATATATATATATATATATATATATTTATATATATATTATATATAATATATATATATATATTATATATATATTTATATATATATATATATATATATATATATAATATATATATATATATATATATATATATATATATATCTATATGTTCTTATGTATTTTAGCGTTGTTTACACAATTTTGAAGCAATAGGGTTGAAAGTTTGTAAATAGGTAGTTTCGTATGATATCTTGGATGGAATTGTTTTTGGTTCGAATTGGTTGGGGGATTGACCCCCCCTGGGGGCAAAATAAATCTTGTTTACACGAATAACGGGCGCAATTTTGGAGCAATAGGGTTGAAAGTTTATAAATAAGTAGCTTCGTATAGTATCTTGGATGGAATTGTTTTTGGTTCGAATTGGTTGGGGGATTGACCCCCCTGGGAGCAAAATAAATCTTGTTTACACGATAACGGGCGCAATTTTGATCAATAGGGTTGAAAGTTTGTAAATAGGTAGTTTCATATGATATCTTGGATGATATTGTTTTTGGTTCGAATTGGTTTTGGGGTTGATCCCCCTGCGTGGAAAATAAATCTTATTTACACGATTAAGGTCGCAATTTTGTAGCAATAGGGTTGAAAGTTTGTATCTTGGTAGTTTTGTATGATATCTTGAATAAAATTGGTTTTGGTTCGAATTGGTTGGGGGGTTGACCCCCTGGGGAAGAAATAAATCTTGTTTACACGATAACTGGCGCAATTTTTTTATTAATATATTTTTTTTTAATTTGGAAGAAAAATCATAATTTAATGAATACTTATGAAAACCTGCACTTCTAATGCAGCTCGCTGCGATGGAGTTTTTTTCTGTTTTTATTATTTTAGTTTTTCATTTCAGTTATCATTACATTCAATAAGTTTTGAATACCTACTATAAATTTTTTTTTATTGTATATAGATATCCATTTGTATTTTATTTTCCAGGCATGGTAGATTGTTTCGTCAGAATACCTAAAGAACAAGGAGTTCTTGCATACTGGAGAGGAAACGCAGCTAACGTTATCAGATATTTTCCCACACAAGCTTTGAATTTCGCTTTCAAGGACAAGTATAAGCAAGTTTTCCTCAGTGGCGTAGACAAAAACACCCAGTTTTGGCGTTACTTTGCGGGAAACTTGGCCTCTGGTGGCGCTGCTGGAGCAACCTCTTTGTGTTTCGTATACCCCCTCGACTTCGCCAGAACAAGGTAAGTGGTCGAACAAGCAGAGCGATGGTAGAGATTTAAAGAACGCGTGAATAGCAAAGCTCCGTCACAGGTCGTATTTTTTCCTCATTTTTGTTGTTTTTAACAAACAATTTTTTAACCCCCTGGAGGGTTTTTCCCGAAATGGAATAGAATAGACCAGTGCTTCCCAAACTGTGCGTCGCAGCATTATCCTGAGGGAGTCGTGAGGCCATCTACATAGATTTTTTCCCGAAAATCTTGAGCAATATGACTTGGTTAGGAACCCTTTCCTGTCGACCTCACCATCAACAATATCTACAGAGGAAGAAGAACAATTAATAGAATTGTCCTGTGACTCCAGCCTTAAGCTCCAGAACAGACAAGCTGCTTGAACTTTGAAGTTCATTTGCTCATGAATATAATGCTATTAGCACTGCAGCATTGAAGGTTTTATTACCATTTGCATCGTACTCATGCGAAACAGGTCTTTCTGCAGTTGCAGTACTAAAGAACAAAAACAGATCGAAAATAAATTTAGAGAAAGAAATGAGAGTGGTTATTTCCAAACTTGAGCCCCGTTTTGAAAAGCTATGCCCAGAAAAACAGGCACATCCTGCTCATTAGTAGCCAGCCAACAAAGTGAAATATATATCTCTCTTCAGTTTCGTTTTTATGTTTTGTCGTATTTTTTAATAAAAATTATAAATGTTTTTTGGAGTTTTTTGGTCACTTGTTACTAGGCTAGAACTACAACTGGCGTCACAGTTGAAATAAGTTTGGGAAGCCCTCTTGTAATAGACTATAGCACTGTCATCAAAAAAAGTCCACAGTGAAATGCAGGAGTAGTTATCTTCAAATCCTTCACAATTCGTTTTATTACTTCTACATACATAGATACATACATACATATAACCAAATTTTGATAGTTTGTTGTCCCTGCAAAATCAACCTCAATTTTAGCTGATTTTTGTTGAATTTTCAACAGATTCTAATAGTATATATCCTTCTATAAATGTCCATAGAATTATATCGGAAAATAAAATGTTTATTTCATAGTGAAATTTACTTTCTTTTTGTTCCACCTATAGATGATAAAGATTTATTTTATATAATTTGTTATCCATTGTTTTCAAAGAAAATTTTATTAATTAATGTTGCTAAGTAAATATCTAATGATAACATGCTTGTCTATCAAATTGAATACAGTCATCAACTATTGCATTGCTTCAAATTGATGATACTAAGGATTTAACTCAAAATACTCAAACGTAATTATCATCCAAAATCATATAATTTGATATAATAATTTAGTTTAGTTGTATGTTTTCATTGGGTAAGACTTTACCTTTTATCTGTATCCATTTTGTCTTCAGGTTAGCCGCTGATGTGGGTAAAGGAGCTGAGAAGAGAGAATTTTCTGGATTGGGTAACTGTCTCACAAAAATCTTCAAAAGTGATGGCCTCGTCGGTTTATACAGAGGCTTCGGTGTGTCAGTACAAGGTATCATTATCTACAGAGCGGCATTCTTCGGCTTCTACGATACTGCCAAAGGCATTTTGCCTGATGCTAAGAAAACTCCAATTATCGTCTCTTGGGCTATTGCTCAGGTGAGAATTATAGCAAGTAAAACATATTCCAAACAGAGCAGAAGATTATTTGTTCTGTTACTTCTTTCACTATTCTGTAATTCTTTGAAATAAGTAGAAATTAAAAATTGAATAGGATAACACTCTCCACTGTAGGTGTTTTCATTTTAGGTAATGTTGTTGCAAATTTCATATGATGATTTCTGATTTTTTTTCTGAGCATAAATCGTTTCGTGACTATTATTCATGTAACTAATTGTTACAGCTCTTTTGTTTTATTATATTGGATGATTCATTGAGAGGTACTTTTTTCAAAAAAATAAAAACCAAGTCAAAAAATCAATTTTATTGATAATTCTCCATTATCATACAAAAGAACTATTCTTGACATTCATATTTTGTATATATTCCTTTCAAATGTTAGCGGTCACTGCGGCTAACATTATCCATCCTAATGATCCAATTTTCAATGCATTGGAGCATTTCGAATGGTAGGTATTTCTTTTGAATGTTGGCCTTAACTGCGACTAACATGATCCATCCTAATATTCCAAAATTACGCGAGTAATGTATCTCCAATGCATCAATTGTAGCCGGCTTATCCACGTACAATTTCGATTACACGTAGCTCCAAAGAAAATAGACTAGAGGTGTGATGTCACATGATCTATGTGGCCAATTCACTGTACCAAAGGATACCAAGAGCCTATTGGCTGAAACGGTGACGATTCGGAAGATAAGTTGGCTTCAGTTTCAATTTTTTCAATTCAATTATTTATTTCATGTTAAATATCACAGTAAACAGCAATGTACATACGTCAAAATGAGGCAATAAAATACAATACAAAATAACGATAATCAGATTCATTCACATATTAAATATTGAAAACAGGAAAACCAAAGTTAAAATCTAGATATATGCCAGGTCTTTTAGGACTCTTTTGGGCTCTATACACTATTAACTATGACAAAAATAATTAAAATATTCTTCACTGGAATAAAAAACATTCACAATCAAAATTTGCTTCATCTCCTCCTTAAATTTATTCCTCGGTAATATTTTGACCCGTAGTGGCAACACATTGAAATATTTTACTGCCCAGTAGCTAGGGCCATTCTGACACCTCTTCAGTCGCCTGTAAGCCGGTACCAAATTACCCCCGTTTCTGGTGGGATAGGCATGTATGTCTTCGTGAGTTGGAAAAAAATGAATATTATCTTTAACATAGAGCAAATTTTCCAAAATATACACAAATGGCAGGGTTAGTATTCTTAACTGTTTGAAAGTTGCCCTACAATAGTCCCTGTAACCCAAATAGTTTATTACTCTGACTGCCCTTCTCTGCAATCCAAACAAACGACGAACACCCGAGGCATGACCCCACACAATTATAGCATAGGAAAGTTGTGCCTGAAAAGTTGCAAAGTACGCAGTTGTTAGCATTGCGTGGGATACATTATCTGCAAGGCGTCGCAGCAGGTACAGACTTTTATTCAGCTTTGATGCTAAATTCTCAATGTGAATACCCCATTGTACTTTTGGGTCGATAATGACCCCAAGGAACCTAACCTGAGAGACATCGCCATTCATTGTACCGATCTCCCTCAAAGAGAACATCATTCTCTCTGTCTTGCTTTTGTTCAGTACTAGTCTATTGGAACTAAACCACCTCTCAGCTATCTCCTGCACCTCCATGGAACCCAACAACGAATCCCCAAGAGTGTCCGCCATCACAGAGACGGTTGTGTCGTCGGCAAAGAGAGTATAGTTAGACTTTCGATCTATTAAGGGCAAATCATTAATGTATATAAGGAAAAGTATTGGTCCCAGAATGGACCCCTGGGGCACCCCTATTTTTATGTCCTGCCTTGCCGACGTCACACCCTTGTACCGAACCGCCTGGCTTCTTCCCGCAAGATAGGATTTTAGAAGCTGAAGGCTACTATTACTGAGGTTATATGCCTCCAGTTTACGCAGAAGGATACCATGGTCAACACAGTCGAACGCCTTGCTGATATCGCAAAACAAAACCGTTCTTGCACTAATTGAATTTTATAAGCTTTTAAACCCAGATCTTCATGTAAAATACGCCAAGTTGTTGCATAATACGACCATCCTCTTTGTTGAGAACGGCGACGAATTGATTCTTCGCAGTTCTCAGGAACGCTCACCGCTGCTACCTCTATATTTTTTTCACTACGAGCTGGATGTGGTCTAGTTGATCACCTATTATTCAATAATGAAAATTGGATTTCAAACTTCTCGGTTGTACAGCGGATTGTGCGTTCAGTCGGGCTGATAATGTAGACCATATGTGCACGAAACACATTCCTCTAGAACGCCAATGTCATAGTGCAGCTGAACAATTTGTAGAAGCTGTGCCGGGCTAAGTATTTCCATGATGAATTGTCAAACAATACAGAACAAACATGCCATGACATGTCGTGAATTGACATTAGTTCGCCATCAGGGCCGGATTAACCCTGTCAGGGCCCCTATGCAACAACCCTGTACGGGTCCTAGGTCTTTTCAAGTTAATAAAGGGATGTAAGTAACTTCCAGATGATCGACTCCACGTATCCTGTTACTTCAAAGTCGTATGTGATATTGCAACAAAATGGTTACTTTGACTTGATGCTGCAGCATCACCTTACCTGACTCGTTAGCTTTATTGAAATGGTCTTAATGAATACGTTATAGATAAGTGATGAATGATGATCCAGGTTGCATGATGGGCTAGGGAAGAGAAATGAGACGAAAGAAAACAGTTTTGTGAAGTACAAATTGGAAAAAGTCAACTTCCAAGATATTTATTGGTTATGTATAGTACAGTAAGTTTGAACATTAACTTTTCTAATTTTTTTAGAAACAAAATCGTTTGAAATATCTTGGAAGTCGACCCTTTCTAATACATCATTTTCAATGGCCATTATAGACAATGAATTCAAACGGTTCTGAGACATTGTTGAACGAAGACAGTTTATTAGTACTACTACTATATACTAGATGGTTCTGTACGTATGAAGTATTTCATCAATTATAGGCGTCCGAAATTAAGATCGTAGCGCCGGAACGGCTAATATCGGTACTAGAGCATGGGAGATTAGCTGTTTGTTTACATTGGTTGTAATGGTATTTACGTTCATTTCGTTTTGAGTTTTCCAACGTTTATCGTCGTAATTTGTGTTTTTTTTTTGGACTTTGTATTTTCCTGTGATATATTGTGTTTGGATTGAGGACAATTTTATCTCTGTTCAACAGTAGATAACCTACCTACATCAAGTTGAAATTTACACTGAGTTTTTATCATTGAACATGAAAATTAATAATAAAATAAAGTAGAGGACGAATAAATTAATTGGTTGAAGGAACTATGTATACCTCATGAAAAGGCTGTATGATAGAACACCTATTTATTTAAAAAATAAAAAAGCTTTCAAGGAAACATCTCTGACATGTCTACTTTCATTACGAACTGAAGAATTTTAGAGTATAATGGACAAAACTAAGTACTTACCAGCTAAACTGAAAGGAACAACATGAAATAAAAGAAGAATTAATATGAATACTCTGCTTGAATGGTTTGAACGTAATAAGTTATTATATTTTTTGAATTTTCCTGACGTATAACAGCTATCCTAAAAGTACGGTGGACTTCTGAGAGTCTGGTTTTTTTGATAGAATCTCTGTTTTCCTGATTATATAATTGAATATTTTAGTTTTTACGTAGCTATAGAGTCCAGATTTATTTCATATTCTTGATGTTATGATAAACTGTTATTTCGGTTGTGCAAATAAACATTATTTGTTATTATTATTTTAATAGTATCTCTGGTTGTTACATGAAAGAAAATACAATAATCTAGAATCTCTGGATGATGGCCCAGGTTCAGATTCCGATAAAAGTGGAAGATTTTTCGTTGGAATAGCATTGGACTTCAAAAACTCTACGTTTTCGGTTAGCTGAAAATTGCACATCATTAGTTGGTATAATTCTATATGGAAAAATCCACAAACTTACTGCAGGGAAAATAATTATTCTCAGTAAACTGTAAAGAACAACTCTCTCATGTTCAGACATTTTTTTTCAATCTTCAAGTTATGAATCCACGCCTTTCTTCTGTCCATCATTTCCTTGTTTCCCAACTTTGTTTGGAATGCAACTTTGAATTGTCCAGCTTTCGGAAAGGTATGTAAGCTATATTCGGTTTTTTTTGCCCAATATGAACGATAGAATACACAACAATAGTGATTCATCTCTTCTGAACGTTTGTAAACGATCCAAAATACAATTAAAACTCAACAACTTCTCATATAAAATACACGTAAACAGATGTAAACAAAGCAATCTATCTCCCATGCTCTAGTAATATTCGACACCGGAAGGGGGCGTATCGCCTATTATGTTTTCCCTAGTGACAACATACGTCGAAAGAAAGCAATAATATTGTTGAGGAATTTCACACAAATTTTCAAATGAAATTTCAATTCGATGATTTTTTTTTCTTGTTGCGTACACGGGCCGCTAGTCGATGCGGGGCCCCTAGGATGTGCCTACTCTGCCTAATGGTTAATACGGCCCTGTTCGTCACCAAAAAAAGTACTTCTGAACGAATCACCCTTTATAATACATTGACTATTGATATTATTAGCAAATGGAAGTAACGTAAATATATTCTTCTAAAAACTTTTTTAATTCGCAGAGTGTTACCACAGTTGCTGGTATCGTATCGTATCCCTTCGATACTGTAAGAAGACGTATGATGATGCAGTCTGGTAGAGCCAAGAGCGACATCATCTACAAAAACACCATCCATTGCTGGGCGACCATCGCCAAGACAGAAGGTGGAAAAGCCTTCTTCAAAGGAGCCTTCTCAAACGTCCTCCGTGGTACAGGTGGCGCTATTGTATTGGTAATGTATGACGAACTCAAAAACCTCATGTAAACAATACATGACGAATTCAAGAGAACAGAGTCATCGACTGCTACTGAAATAAGCAGATGACACCGTTAGACTGTTTTAGATTAATTATTCTTCATTTGTAATGCATCGCATTGAAACTAGTGCCACCTTATGTAAAATTTTGTTTTTATACTTTTGAAAAGATGCATCGTTAAAATTTAATTTATTCGTCTTTATCTATCCTTTAAACTGCTTGTTCATTCCCGGATGGAACCAATGTTGAATTGTTTCTAACTACAGTATTTGCTATGGCACTCGTTTCAGTTAATAGGATAGAAAAATATAAAACGGAACATTTTGTAAATATTATTCTTCCTACGTTTCAGTTTTAAGGTTAACATCCTAGTTTCACTATTTATATATAGACTTAAAGAAATAAAATACAGCTGTACAGTTCCGGTAATTTATTATTACTTTACAATCATTTCTTTCGGAATTTATGTTGTGTGGATCACTCACAGACACTGCGTATAAAATTATAATTTATGATGAACTGTAACATTCAGAAAAAATTATAAAAAATTGAATAAAACCATTCGTTAAATGAATTAATGTGTTTAACTGCTCACTTCCATCATCTATATGTAAGTATATTGATGTATCAATTGTCATTAACACCTAGTTATGTTGCTGGTTAGTATAATTAGGATATTATCAGGGGCGGCTAGTCAAAGGAGGCTAAGCCTCCTCCTCAATAATATTCCGTGTATCACTAATATATACATTATATTGAATTTTCAGCATTCAGCATATTCATATTAATCAAAATCATATTATTTTATGCACCTACCTTCCTTTCAACCTACATTATATAATATAATTTATTAATTAAGATAGAAGGTATTTACATTTACTGCATTTCATTCATTTCAAGATTTGTGGCAACGCTGCGGAAAGCTTAGAAAGGTATATTCTCAACGTTCATTATGCCTGCCACAGAAAAGCAAACTCACACCACTTAAAAACAAATACTCCGAATGAATACTTCATTGAAATAGAAAACCAAAACACATGTACATGGCAACACCGATAAACTCCAGCCTTATACAATGTCGACCAATCACAACTGAATAATCTCCCTGTCATCGAGTAAAGTCGTTGATTGAATCGTAGTATGATCGTAATTCGTATTCGTACTGTCTGAATAATGGACGCCGGAATCAACTCGCGTTACGCGTATTGTTTTAAAATGAGTGATTACTGAAATTAATTTCAAAAATTTCAATGGTGACTTAGTGGAATATTTGTTATCCCATAACTTTAGTGCCCTAAGTTATGAGGATAAAGTTTTGATAAAAACAAAAAAAACCTACCCCTGAATTAAACAATTTGGTGCAGCGTAACAGAAAACAAAACCGCGGTTTTAATACACGAAATGAGAGAAATCCTTGCCTAACTGAATCACAGGTAAAACATAAATTATTTTGGTGGTAGTGTTTACATTTTACTAGTGAAAATGTCTCTGTTTGGGGCCGCTTAGGATTTGAGGATTTAATTCTATACCTAGTTGAAAGTGAGGAATTTTTCACCGATAAAGTTTAAATACAGCACGCGGATTAATATCTTACTTACAAGATAAGGAATTTATATATTTTTTAAACATCTTTAAATTAATTTTTGAACAAACAGAAATAGTTTTTCAAATCTTACAGCACAAGTTTTCAGATGTAATTTACTCACGAAATCGGCTCAAGTTTCTTTTGGACAAAATTTAGAATTTCGTGCGGAAGTTTATTTTAAAAACCTATTTTCTGTATTTCAAACTACTGATGATACGACTCAATTTAGCCCAAAACGAAAGAAATTCAGTTACGCAGATATGGAGCTTCACTATAAGCAAATATTTTATGAAATTTTGGATACTATTAGGGGTCAAATAGAAATAAGGTTCTCTGATTTGAAAGAACTGCATTTCTTCGACTTACTCAATAAAAATTTGTTCACCGGATTTTCGGCTAATTTTCCAGATAACCTTTTGGAAAATTTATGTCAAAAATACACTTTTTTTGATAAGGTGGCCATAAAAAGTGAACTGTGTGTTGTTTACAATGACAATGAAATTTTGGGGCACAATGAAAATCATGTGAGGACTATTAAATATCTTTTTGATAATGATTTGAATCAAGAATTACCCCAAGTTTATAAACTCTTATGTCTAATTGTTTCTATCCCGGTGACATCGGCTTCCGTAGAGCGCTCGTTTTCCACTCTTAAGAGAATTAAAACTTATTTACGAAATTCAATGAGCCAGGATCGTTTGAAAAATATTAGTTTGTTGTCTATTGAAAAGGAATTGGTAAAACTTTTGGCGAAAGACAAAAAATTTTATGAGGATATTATAGATCATTTTGCTAACGTTAAAGATCGCAGAATCCCGCTAATCTTCAAAATATATAATAACTTTTATTTGCTCTCACCAGCTGTTAAAAAAATCGTTAAGTAGGTAGGTAGGTACCTATTATGTGAAAGAAAAAATTTGATGAATAGATGAATTGATTAATTGGCTGAGGAAGAATTTGTGTGAATATTGTAAATAGGAGTTGTAGGTCTCAAGGTAGACAACTCGAAAGTGAAAAAACAAATTAATAGCTTAGGGTGCTTGTTTTACTTTGATTTTCTTTGAATTATATTGACCTTGAAATCCTAAAAATTTTCGGCTATGGTGAATTTTTAACACCTCTTGTAGCCTCCTCAAACAAAACCTCACGAGCCGCCACTGGATATTATATATATATATATATATATATATATATATATATATATATATATATATATATATATATATATATGTATATATATATATATATATATATGTATGATATATATATATATATATATATATATATATATATATATACAGGGTGTCCCACCGGGAAAGAACGCGATCTGTTTATGGAAAACTACACCTAGGAAATTTTCGAAAATTTAACAGTAAGTATACTAATGTCGATAGGGGCAACTCGAATAAAATATTTTCAAAATGGTGACACTTCCGGTTATACCGGAGGTAGAGACCAACTTCCTTATTTTAAATGGGACACCCTGTATATTAATCCGTTTCTGGATTCTAGGCAGATTTTATGTATTTTGTCCTATACCTAAGTCTAAGCGTTTTTGACATATTTACGTTTTTATGTCAAAAATGACGATTGCAAGCCCTAATATAATTATCAATTGTTCCTATAAGGAAGCCCTTTTCTCTTACTTCGGGTTGAATTCCTTGTTGAAAATGACCTACTTCAATAGATTTTGTATAATCAATTTTTTCAAATGGAAACCTCCAGTTTTTCTTATTTTGTAGTGTTAAGCATCAAAAATTAAGGTTACTTTATAGAAGGTTAACTATACCTAAAATTTTAAGTTTCCGAAATATTGCCAATTTAATATTTTTATATGACGATTATGCCACGGCCAAGATACTCTTAGTTGGCTCTGACGTTGGCATCATGAAACAATCAAACTCTAAATAAATTTTTGAGCTGTCACTGTCACACATCATTTGGAAATTATTAATAATAATGGCGCTCAAATTATACGTACGAAGATTATTTAAACTTATTTATTATTTATGGACAATGTGATAAAGTTATTTCAAGAACAAAAATTTGCCATCCGATATCCGCAAAAACAAAAGCCATCGAGAAAGGCTGTAAAGCAAATTATAGAAAATTTCAAGAACTTTGGACTGAGGGAAGTCCAGTCGAACAATAAAAACCATGACTATTGATCAAGACACATATTCTTGATAACGCTTGTCCAAAAATTGGTTGATCCATCCGGGAGATATCGTCTTCGAAAAATTTTCAAAAATCTGAAAAACGGTCGACCCTGCAGGTGGTTCTTGTAACTTCCAGCTATTTTTGAGCTAAACGTTCTTGCAAATCTATCTGGTAGTTAATTTTTGGACTCAAAAATGTGAATTTTAATACTTTTTCTGAACTCTCTTTGTGTGAGAGATTTCTTGCTTAAAACGGGTGAAAAATTATATAAGATCTACCTTGAGACAAGAAAAGAACTTTTGTGCATAAAGTCAGAACTAATGAACAAGATTTCATTCGATGAATTAATTGATCGCGCGAGTATTGTAAAACTTTCATAACTTAGTTGAATTCCATCGTCATCATCAACAGGATTGTGACCAGATAATTGAATATATGGTTTTAAAACTGAAAGTAAACACAATCAAAATTGTTCTATTACGTTTATCGAATGTACATTATCGAGTAAGTAGTATTAACGTATACCTTACCCAGTCTTATAAGTAGTACTAATACATGATTGAGATTTTATTATCTCAGAAATATGCCCAAAAAATATTTCTTGTGCAATCTTACCTGAATCGTAGGATTGTGAAAATAATCTAGGAACTGACAAATCGATCCCCTAGTTCACAATCATACTGATTACAGGAGAACGTTGGTATAATTAGGACGATAGTACACAAATCATAAAGTTACAATTCCATTGACAAAAAAATTGTAATTAATATGATTGTGAACTAGGGTATCGAATTGTAAATGTCGGTAGGGGCGGCAAAATTGAAATAGCCTACTAGCGGAGAATATCTAAATCCGCCACTGGCTGCATTTTTCAATAACGATTATTATAGAAATTATTTGTATGTCTGAAAATGAACTTAGTTATGTTTCCTTTCACCTCGTTTACTTAAAACTCCTGTAAATTGAGAAGGTTTTGTAGGATATGTTTCAGGTTACTGTTTTAGGTGTAACTCCGTTTATAGAGCAGTGGCGGCTCGTGAGGTTTTGGTTTAAGGAGGCTTCAAGAGGTGTTAAAAAATACACCATAGGCGAAAATTTTTAGAATTTCAAGGTCAACCGCCTTATAATTTAAAGAAAATCAAAGTAAAACAAGCACCCTAAGTTATCAATTTGTTTTCACTTTCGAGTGTCTACCTTGAGACCTACAACTCCTATTTACAATATTCACAAAAACTTTTCTCAGCCAATTAATCAATTCATCTATTCATCAAATTTTTTTTTCTTTCACAAAATAGGTACCTACCTACCTACTTAACGAATTTGTTAACAGCTGGTGAGAGCAAATAAAAAGTTATTATATATTTTTGAAGATTTGCGGGATTCTGCGATCTTTAACGTTAGCAAAATGATCTATAATATCCTCATAAAATTTTTTGTCTTTCGCCAAAAGTTTTACCAATTCCTTTTCAATAGACAATAAACTAATATTTTTCAAAAGGTTCTGGCTCATTGAATTGCGTAAATAAGTTTTAATTCTCTTAAGAGTGGAAAACGAGCGCTCTACGGGGAAGCCGATGTCACCGGGATAGAAACAATTAGACTTAAGAGTTTATAAACTTGGGGTAAATCTTGATTCAAATCATTATCAAAAAGGTATTTAATAGTCCTCACATGATTTTCATTTTGCCCCAAAATTTCATTGTCATTATAAACAACACACAGTTCACTTTTTATGGCCACCTTATCAAAAAAAGTGTATTTTTGACATAAATTTTCCAAAAGGTTATCTGGAAAAAAAGCCGAAAATCCGGTAGACAAATGAATATTGAGTAAGTCGAAGAAATGCAGTTCTTTCAAATCAGAGAACCTTATTTCTATTTGACCCCTAATAGTATCCAAAATTTCATAAAATATTTGCTTATAGTGAAGCTCCATATCTGCGTAATTGAATTTCTTTCATTTTGGGCTAAATTGAGTCGTATCATCAGTAGTTTGAAATACAGAAAATAGTTTTTTTAAATAAACTTCTGCACGAAATTCTGAAATTTTTTCCAAAAGAAAGTTGAGCCGATTTCGTGAGTAAATTACTGAAAACTTGTGCTGTAAGATTTGAAAAACTATTTCTGTTTGTTCAAAAATTAATTTAAAGATGTTTAAAAAATATATAAATTCCTTATCTTGTAAGTAAGATATTAATCCGCGTGCGGTATTTAAATTTATTTTATCGGTGAAAAATTCTTCACTTTCAACTATAGAATTAAATCCTCAAATCCTAAGCGGCCCCAAACAGAGACATTTTCCCTAGTAAAAAGTAAACACTGCCAACAAAATAATTTATTTTTTACCTGTGATCCGGTTAGGCAAGGATGTCTCTCATAATTTCTTGTATTAACACCGCGTTTTTGTTGTCTGTTACGCTGCACCAAATTGTTTAATTCAGGGGTAGGTCACAATGTTTTTATCAAAACTTTATCCTCATAACTTAGTGCACTAAAGTTATGGGATAACAAATATTCCACTAAGTCACCATTGAAATTAACTTCAGTAACCAAACTCATTTTAAAGCAATACGCGAGCAATATAAGTAAACAAGCTGTTTTCGGCCATTAGTCACTACGATCACACTACGATTAAATTAATTCTTTCCAACGAATTCACTCGAATTTACCCGAAATTCTATAGTTGTGATTGGTCGACATTGTATGTGACTCAGGTTCCATCGGTGTTGCCATTTACATGTGTTTTGCTTTTCTATTGCAATGAAGTATTCATTGGCAGTATTCGCACTGTTGTTTGCTTTTCTGTGGCAGGCATAATGAACGTTGAGAATATACCTCCGCAGCGTTGCCACAAATCTTGAAATGAATGAAATGCAGTAAATGTGAATAGCATTATATAATGTAGGTTGAAAGGAAAGTAGGTGCATAAAATAATATGATTTTGATTAATATGAATAGGCTGAATGCTGACTATTCAATATAATATATTAGTGATACACGGAATATTATTGAAGAGGAGGCTTAGCCGCCTTTGAATAGCCGCCCCTGTTATAGAGTGACGTCAGTAAGGCTAGATCATTCAAATGAGTTTGCCACTGTACCATGTCATCCTATAATGACAAAATTATGAATTGAGTAAGGAAGTAAAGCACGGTAATATTTTCAAGCTAACTAGTCGATTTGGATAATTTTCTACGCTATATGAAACCGTGAGGTCAAATGCAGATAAATTCCACTATTATACGAGGTCGGTGGCAGCCTGACTATATATTGGTAAAAATAGCATCACGATTAAAACTGACTGGTATATAAATAAGATTTGATTTCTGGTCTATAGTCGATCCTTTTTCGGGATTATTTTTATGAGTTATTATATCAGTCTGTGTAAAAATAGTAACAACCAATCTGAGACGCAGATGTACTGAAAAAGACTAAAAATATACAACAAGCCACAATTGGAATAGCCAAATATTTCTAATTTAGGAATTATTTTACTTACATTTTTAAATAATATTGCACTAAATGGAAATATCACTTTTGCGACAGAACAACTTCGGAAACATGAAATTTATACAAATAAAACCTCACAGTCTTGCTTTTGCTGCGGTCTAGTTTGAAACTTGCGATGAAACAAAAAGCTAGAGCTACCTTAGAAGATATAACTCAACTAATTGATGGTATGATCATTATTACACGACACTAAATAGGTATCGTGTATATAAGACTTTAAATGCAATTAAATTATAATCATAATCATATATGTTTTATTTTTTAAAAGGTGTTTTCTCCCGGAGAACCTAGATCTTTTTAAATTTCAAAAATAATAATTCATATACCTTTTTAAAGCTTATATGTTCTCTGTTCATGACGAAAAATATTTTTAAAAAAGTTTCAATAAGAAAAATTTTGATTTTTCAATCAATAACGATACGAGCGCCATCTGTTGATTGTGTAACTAAAACTGTATCTACAGTACATGGGGCGCCATTCTTGAATAATTTTTGTAACTAGTATGAAGCTTTTTAAATAATTTTATTATATAGCTGACGCGTTTTCTTAGAACATCAAGAATTTACTTATTTCCACATTATAATAACATTTATTATTTGTGCGAAATTTTCGCAAGGATCAGCTAGTATACTTTATTCGTAAAAAAAATATTGAAGCTATGGAAACAGTAAAAATCAAAAACGAAGATCTTTACTCACTATTTGCAACCTCCCCGACAATGTAAAAATCTGATGTTTTCAGGACAAAATAAGAAGTTTAAACAGAGAAATAGATAAAATAGATCCCACTAAAAAAATCCAAAACGAAATAAAATCATTCATTAAGGATAGATATTTTACTATCCTTAAGGATAGTAAAATCCTATTTTCAGATATTAACACTTTTTTCTTAACTTCCATGAACCCACGCACCCCTGTTTTATATACTTTACCAAAAATACATAAAATTGATTGCCCGATGCGTCCAATAGTATCTTATATTAACGCTCCTGCGTATAAATTATGTCAGTGTCAGTATTTGAATAAGAAATTACCCACATTAATTCAATTCAATCCGGAGTATAGCATTAAAAATTCTATTCAGTTAGTTAATCATCTTAAGAATATCAAAATTCCTTTAAATGCTAAATTAATTTCATTTGACGTTATCAACTTATTTCCTTCCACGCCAACTCAAGAAGTTAAAAATATTGTTAAGCGATATCTAGAGATGAACCCAAATTTAACAACTCAAGCAGTCAACGAAACAATATCTGCCTTAAACTTATGTTTGAAACAGAGTTATTTCAAATTTAATAATATAATATACAAACATGAAGACGGATTGCCCATGGGATCACCGTTATCGCCTTTGTTGAGTGAAATTTTCATGAATAACTTAGAAGAAAAAATTTTCAATGCTGATAATAATTTAATTACTAACGTTTCATTATGGAGGCGTTATGTAGATGATATTTTTTGTATTTGTACCGGTACAGATAGGCAGTTAGATAATTTCTTTAAATATATAAATACTTTCTACAACTCGATTCAATTTACAAAAGAAGTAGAAAACGAAAACGGTACCTTGAATTTCTCAGACGTTCAGATTGCTAGGAATTTGAATTCTCTTACTTTCAACATTAATAGAAAACCAACCTTCACAGATACTTTAATTCACAGCGACAGTAACTAACACATTAAAATAAAACTCAGTGCATTTCATTCGTTCATACATAGGTTGTTCACAATTCCATTATCGGAAACAAATTTTCAAACTGAAGTTAATACAATTAAAGTATTAGCCACTAATAACGGTTACAATTTGTCTGATCGTCAACTGCGGGTGAGGATTAAGGGAAATTTATCTGATCCATTCACTGCTACCTCTGGTGTTCCTCAGGGATCACACCTTGGGCCACTTTTATTTATACTTTTTATAAATGATATTGTTGATGATCTCTCTGTTTCCTCTATACTTGTCTTTGCTGATGACATTAAAGTATTTAGAAGGATTTCAAATTTTTATGATCAGGTTGGCTTACAGAAAGACTTAGATAAAATTTATGTATGGTCATGTCTTAATAAAATAAAACTAAATTGTAACAAGTGTAAATTCATTTCTTTCGTTCGTAGCAAATCTAATAGATTACTATTCCAGTATAGCATCAATGGAATTTATCTTGACAAAGTTGAAAGTATAAGGGATCTTGGAGTTTTCTATCAGAGTGACCATTTCTTCTATTATTTATCTATATAAGACTCTTATAAGGCCTATCTTATTGTATGCCTCCATCATTTGGTCTCCACATGACAAGTATTTGATTAAGGAGCTTGAGTTAGTTCAACATAAGTTATTTAGGTATGTTGCGTATAAAATGAATCGGAGAATGAGTGTTGTTGATCATGACTATTTTGATTTAGCCTTTATTTCAATTTAGAATCTGTTAAGTCATTACATGTCTATCATGATATCTACTTTCTTAAAAAGGTGCAGCTTGGTCTCGTAAACTGTGATCCTATTGTAAAATTATTTGATGAGCGTGAAAACCGCTATAATCTAAGGGTATTTAGAATTTATCAAGAGAGTACTTCAAGAAGTGATTATGTTAAGTATTCCTCTGTCCCTAGAATGAGGCGAAAGTGGAATAAAATTGTTATACCTGCGGGTCTCTCTAATATAGATTCTTTATCTAAGTTTAAACGAGAACTTAAAACTATTGTTAATAGATATTTGTAAGATTATTTAATTGAAATTGCAAGTTTTCATTGTTGTATGAGGAATTTACTATTTTTTTTTATATAAACTTATATTACATGTAAAGGGTTTTGCCCGTTGAATATTAATAAAAATAAAAAAAAAATAAAAAACAATGAAAGTTTTATCGACAAGCTCATTGGGAAAAAACGAATAAACTATTTGTTGCATTCAATATACCCCACGGAAACTATTTATGAAAAACAAAAATACTTCCCAATAAATTATGTACTTAATTTGAGTAGCAAAATTTGTAACAGACTATCGAAACATAACGTTAAGACAATTTGTACAAATAAAGGAAACTTGAAGTCATTCTAAAGACAAATCTAACATCGGAGAAAACAGTGGTGTTTATAAAATATTTTGCGACGAATGTCCTGCTTTCTATATTGGACAAACAGGAAGGAATATAAACATTCGTGTTGATGAACATAAAAAGTCAATTTTACAAAATAAAAATACCACTGGCTTCTCTGAGCATTGTATAAAATTCATTCATTTCCTGGATTTCAACAAAACCCAATTATTACATTCAGGTGACAAAGGAAAGCGCCTTGACCTTTTTGAAATTCTCGAAATAAGTTCCACCCATAATAGTCAATTACCCCTTGTAAACGAACAAATTGATTTTCAGGTATCACCTTTGCTTTTGTCTGTTTTATAAATTACGATGAAATACTCTCCTGTAGTCAGTCTTGATAATGAGTTCTTAACTCGAAACATGTCGACTATCCTTTACTGCTAAATACAGTATCTAAATATTTGTTATATGTGAAACATAAGCCAAGTGTTTTTTTATTTTAACCCTCTCGGTCACGAATTAAAACTATTGTAGCGAAAAATCTGAAATTTACTGTAATGCAACTTATGATTTTTAGAAAATTTTTGATGTTAAATTCAGATTTTGAAAATGCTCCGTTTGGGCACTATGACATGTCCCCAATTGAGGACATCATGAAAAAAAATCAGAAAAATTTAAAAATGGTAAAATATCAATATGTTTCATTGTTCATTTTATTAAATATATTCATATTATTTTTGCGTCCATTTTCGAAGTACTGAAGTGTATAAAATTTAACTTTTGCAGAATTAAAATAAAAGTGCTGTTTTATTCACCCAGATGTTGCCTTTACCTCTAGTTCACAATGTCCTCAAACTAGTACGCCACACTTTCAAAAATCGCTGATTACAATATGCACAAAAATCACCTACCGCAATTGCTTTGGAACAAGTCTACACTTATTTTGAACGTAAACAAACAGTTTTCAAACACATGATCTAACGAACATAGCCAACAAAAAAATAAACAGTAGAGCGCTACACTGCTGTCATAGCTACCCTACGGAAACCTATATTTCAAATGCATGAATATTTTTTTCATCAGCTTGTAGATGGCAGCATATATATTCATTTGGAAGAATATGATGTCCACAACTGAGGACAATATGACAGAGACGTAAGAGCAAGCGGTACTTCATAGGAAAAAATCCAAAGTAGGTTGTCCTCAACTGAGGACAAGGTGACCGAGAGGGTTAAAGTTTATACTTTATTCAGAAGTTTAAACATTGATATTCGGTAAAACTCATTTCAAATCACTCTTAATTGTGAAACGCTACAACATCATTTCAAATTACACACATAACATATAGTAGAATTATCGGGAAAAATTACAGTAGCAAAAAAAAACGAGTTCAACTTAAAATACCAAATTTATTTTAACTGTAATATAGCATACAACATAGTTGTAAATCAAACTTATTTATTTCACTAAATTATATTGTTCATATATGCTGTTTATCAATATACGTATACAGGAATTGAACCAATTCCATAATGTGTCAAAATAAACGAAAGAACAGTAGAATTACTTAATAATTGTTGCGTGTAATACAATGTGAGTTAACGGATAAACTAGATCTAATATGAAAAGATGCATATAGAAGGGCTGTATGAGTTTTTCTGTAGACCTGAAACACTTTGCATGAATATGAAATTATGCCCCTTTATATGCAGTGATCCAATATTAGAAATGAATCATCGTTTCAAATTACCTACAAAATGAGAATCTTAAAATTATTTTTTAAAAAAATACAAAAATCTACAATTATACTGATAAGCTATGTAAACTGTTGACGCTGAATGTTAAAATATGGAATGAATATAAATGCACTACTAATAACTGATTATTATATAATTTGGTACATTGAGACTGCACTAACATGGACGCACTTTCGAAAGCAAGCAGAAGATAATTTATCGTTGGTGCTAGGGGGCCAAATTGCACACGTCACACAGTACACTAAAATAATATCTGTACCCCGAATTGCTTTTGAAAGTGTTTATACATACAATTGCTTATAATAGAAAACATGGCTAAAATTATTTTATACAAACAAATATAACTAGCACTGCATATATGTGTTACATTATGGAGTATTTAGAGAGTACCAAGAGTCAACGAAAATGAAACATTCCAGAATCTATATGATATTCAGGATATTTTTACAGAATATACCGACAAAGTCATCATTTTAAAATGAAAATGAAGTTAAGTAAATTTTCAACAAACGAACAAATGGATTACAAAATTAAAAAAACTATTGTTAGTTTCGAAACGATACATTTTAAAAATACTCATTTTTGTTTAATTTCAGTTGACTCTTAGTGTGTGATGCCTAGAAGAAAAGCTACATAAATAAATTTTTCATCGACAGCTAGGAGAGTAGGATTTGATTATGACATTCGACGAGATAATTTCACATGGCCAAGTCTTTGAAATCTTAAACGTTAAGTTTGCACATAATAGATAAATACTAAAACGAAAGATTTTGGGATTCATTCGATTAAGGTGAATAATAAAAATTGCAGTTACCTCACATACCTTACGACACAACTAAGTTTACTTGGTCTCTTTTTCTTTGTTTTCTTCTACCTCCTTCTCTTTCGCTTTCTCTTTGTCGTCAGCCTAAAATTGAGAAATAAATGATATGACACAATTGAATAGCATGTATAGATGAACATTCAGTTCTCTAAAATGTCTGAAATGTTTCTCTAAATTTATTTACAAGTTCTCTTCTCAATATTATTGCTATTTGCTAACCTTGGATATGCTGAATTAATCAATAATATGAAAGGGAAAAAGGAGATATTAGAACCGCATCAACTACAGTTGTACATACTATATTCCAAATATAATGTGCTATAATAAATTAATTCATATGAATACATATATATATATATATATATATATAAATATATATATATATATATATATATATATATATATATATATATATATATATATATATATATATATATATATATATATATATATATATATATATATATATATATATATATATATATATATATATATATATATATATATATATATATACTAGCTGACCCGGCAAACGTTGTTCTGCCATATAAATTATTTTTATCTATCTATCTATCTTTCTATCTATTCATCTATCTGCCGATGTATATCTACCTATCTAACTATCTATCTATCTATCTAGATAGTTATCTATCTTTCTATATATCTATCTACATATCTATCTAACCCGGCAAACGTTGTTCTGCCATAAAAATTATTTTTATCTATCTGTCTTTCTATATATTCATCTATCTGCTAATGTATCTCTATCTATCTACATATCTATCTATCTATCTTTCTGACCAGGCAAACGTTGTTCTGCCATATAAATTATTTTTATCTATCTAAATAGGGGTTGATCGTAAAGGGGTGAAAATTTAGGGTTGAATGCTGCATCATAAAAAAATAGAACAGAAAATGTTGTCAGAAAAATAAAGAAAAAAATTAAGGGGTGGACTACCCTTAACATTTAGGGGGATGAAAAATAGATTTTGTCGGATTCTCAGACCTAACCGATATGCACACAAAATTTCATGAGAATCGGTCGAGTCATTTCGAAGTAGTTTAACAAATAAAAAATGAGGGTTGATCGTAGAAGGGTGAAAATTTAGGATTGTATGTATTTTTGTATGCTGTATCATAAAAAAATAAACACAAAAAAATTTGTCTGAAAAATAAAATAAAAATTTAGGGGTGAACTACCCTTAACATTTAGGGGGATGAAAAATAGATGTTGGCCGATTCTCAGACCTACTCAATATGCTCACAAAATTTTATGAGAATCGGTCAAGCCGTTTCGGAGGAGTATGGGAACGAACATTGTGACACGAGAATTTTATATATAAGATATATATATATATATATATATATATATATATATATATATATATATATATATATATATATATATATATATATATATATATATATATATATACATAGATACATGAGCCCGCTAAATGCAAAACTCTGAATTTGCAAAAAAAATTAAAAACGAGGTTAATCGTGGGTTAGATAGATTCAGTAATGGACAAAAGCACTGTACAGATGGTTAGATGCACAACTTCATATTTTACATGTTACAAGTCAGTAAATGTTAACGTCAGATGCAAAACTCTGTAAAAATATTTATGTGCCAAATGCAAAACTCCGTACATTTAAACAACCAATCACAGGGTGCAATTGTCAACACGTGACAACTCCTGATGTGACCGTGTGTCGAATAACAAGGATTTGGGAAAAATGTTCTTTTTTGATTTCGTTAGTATCATTTTGTTTAATTTCATGTTCTATGTTGCAATAAATTATAAGAAGAACCAGTAGTCAGGATTTGGGAAAAATGTTCTTTTTTGATTTTGTTAGAATAATTTTTTCATTCTATGTTCTATGTTGCAATAAATTATAAAAAAACGTATGGATTTTTTGTTATGATTGAAATTTTGATGAGAAAATTAATTTGTCTAAGTGGGTAAGTTCAAATGCAAAACTTCGTAAATTTAGCTTTCAAGTGCAAAACTCTGCAAGTGTATCTTTCATACCTATTTTTCCAATCCGCTAGGCCATCTATAGGTACAATTTCAAGGCTGTTCGATTACAGTTATCGGTTACTACTATTAAAAACATTCTTCGGGTTTCTGAGAAGAGAAACATAAGCACAATACGTTTTTATCGTTTACTGTAAAATCAACAAAATGTCACATAGAGTTTTGCATTTAGCGGGCTCACATTATATATATATATATATATATATATATATATATATATATATATATATATATATATATATATATGAAAAACTTGGTTCACGGAATGAACCGCGTGAAAGATTTGAAAAATCTCGACGTTTCGGCTCCTTTTGCGAAGCCATCTTCAGGAGAAAGAGCCCTTTCCCAACATCACACCCAAACAGGCCACATTATCGATTTCCCCAATACAAGAACTATTGCTCCCGTCCGATCTTTCAAATCCCGAATTTACCGTGAAGCTGTAGAAATAGAAAAACGTCCAAATTGTTTGAACACCAGAGATGACAGTCACAGACTCCCATCAGCATGGAAACCACTTCTCAGTGGTCGCCATGTCACACCCAATCAGAGTGCATCCCGCACTGATGAGCGTGAGTACCCGCCCCCTTCCCCTATAAATACGGCCACGCGACGATCGGCCCGTCAGTTGACTCTGAAGAGTAGGCAGATTGAGACTTCAGAGTTGACAGGAAGCAGTACGGTTAGTGGAGTAGGCAGGTTGAGACCACGCAATCGTATTGTTTCCGATTCCTTCTAATTCGATTCGTGGAGTAGGCAGATTGAGGCCACGAGTCTGAATTATTTCCCTTCTAATTCTCCTGAAGATGGCTTCGCAAAAGGAGCCGAAACGTCGAGATTTTTCAAATCTTTTACGCGGTTCATTCCGTGAACCAAGTTTTTCAAATACTTCCGACCGCGGAAATCTTTCTGAACATTTTATACGCCTCTACGGAGAGGAATTTCTTTCAATCACAAAATCCTATTCTTCCCTTTTATCCCGAAAACATCGTCTCCTCTGTGACCTCACTTTTCTAAAATCATGTCGTGACCATCGTGTCATTCCCAAATTTCTACAGCTCAAGTATCATACAAAATCCCCCTCCATAACCCGAATTCTCAATAGAACAAGTTTTGCCCTCCTTCGAGATTCCATTCACACTACCAGACGCAACCTAAATCACACTAACGAACTACTTCTCAAAACTTTCCATCACCTTCACTCTTTCCACATCCATCCAATCCTATGGGACACTTTTGATCGCCTATCCAACTCCAAGGCACAACATCTTTCCGACCAAAAGACCTTAACCCAGAAAAATAAACTAGCCAAACTCATTAATTCCCAAAAACCACAAAAATCATCTTCATCTTATACCTCCTCCATTGTTCACAATTATTCTGACACCCCAATTTCCGAGATCGCAACAAAAGCACTCTCGAAAGGTTTCAACTATTCCATCACACCTAAATCCATCCCCATAGAAACTATCATCTCCCAAACAGAAGAAGCAATTTCCCATCTTCCAACAGATCAAGCGGAAACTGCCAGGCATGACATCGCCAAAATTCTTCGTACAAGTCGGCCACCCCGTCCCAACCTCACTTTTTCTGAGAGGCAATCTCTCAAAGAACTTTACAATGACCAAAATATAGTCGTCCTCCCAGCCGATAAAGGCAATGCCACTGTCATTCTCAACACTTCTTCTTACCTCGATAAAATGTCCAATCTCCTTGACACCCCCGACTATAAGCGTATCACTCATGACCCGACAACATACCTGGAGAAAACCACAAGATCTCGTATCAACCAATCGAATCTCCCACCTGAAATAAAAAAGTCTCTAATCCCAAGGGAAAAATCTTCAAGAACCCCTCGAATTTATGGTCTACCCAAAGTTCACAAACCTAATATTCCACTTCGACCCATTGTCAGCGCTTACAATTGTCCAACACATCCTCTTGCAAAATATCTCGCCAAAACCCTTCAACCTCTTGCCGAACAAACCCAGTCATACGTCAAAAACTCTTTTCACTTCATAGAACTCCTCCAAAATATTGATATTACCCCAAATGATCTCCTTGTTAGTTTTGATATTGTCTCCTTATTTACAAATATCCCCATTGAAGAAACACTTTCCATCCTAGACACGAAACATCAAATATCCCCAGACAACCTATCCCTGATCAAACACTGCATGGCCAACACTTACTTCATCTTTCAAGGCAATTTCTTCAGACAAATCAAGGGAGCCCCAATGGGATCCCCTCTCTCCCCCGTCATAGCCAACATTTTCATGGAACATTTCGAAACCCAAGCTCTCTCGTCATTCGACCTTAAACCATCATGCTGGCTACGTTATGTAGACGATGTCTTTGCGATCTGGCCCCATGGCGGAGACTCGTTGCTCCACTTCTTGAATCATTTGAATGGCATACATCCAAGTATCCAATTCACAATGGAAGTGGAAAACGATGGGTCTCTGCCATTCCTCGATGTCATGATCAAAAAACTTCCATCCCAAGGCTTCTCCTATTCAGTTTATCGTAAACCCACCCATACAAACCGTTATCTGAACGCCCAGTCTCACCACCATCCTTCTCAACTTAACTCTGTAGTTAATACCCTAATCTACCGTTCCATTCGACTATCTGACGACGAACACCGTGAATCAGAACTCAATACTCTAAAACATATATTATTACGGAACGGTTACAACACATATCAAATCAACAAGAGCATACGCAAACACACAAACATCACCCCACCTCTACCACCTTCCAATCCCACTGAACAAGAATCTACACCTAAATTATTTCTTCCTTACATCAAAGGAGTAACAGATAAGATCGCAAGATCTCTCAAAAACACAAACATCAAAACAATATTCACTACTCAACAAAAACTCTCCCATCTGATCAGATCCGTCAAGGATAAAATTCCTAACGAAAATCACGGTGTTTATGAGATTCCCTGTTCCAATTGTCCTCGTTCTTATATAGGACAAACGAACCGAAGAATTCAGGTCCGTGCCAAAGAACATTCACTTTCGGTAAGACACTCAGATATCGCCAACGCCCTTTCCCAACATCACACCCAAACAGGCCACATTATCGATTTCCCCAATACAAGAACTATTGCTCCCGTCCGATCTTTCAAATCCCGAATTTGCCGTGAAGCTGTAGAAATAGAAAAACGTCCAAATTGTTTGAACACCAGAGATGACAGTCACAGACTCCCATCAGCATGGAAACCACTTCTCAGTGGTCGCCATGTCACACCCAATCAGAGTGCATCCCGCACTGATGAGCGTGAGTACCCGCCCCCTTCCCCTATAAATACGGCCACGCGACGATCGGCCCGTCAGTTGACTCTGAAGAGTAGGCAGATTGAGACTTCAGAGTTGACAGGAAGCAGTACGGTTAGTGGAGTAGGCAGGTTGAGACCACGCAATCGTATTGTTTCCGATTCCTTCTAATTCGATTCGTGGAGTAGGCAGATTGAGGCCACGAGTCTGAATTATTTCCCTTCTAATTCTCCTGAAGATGGCTTCGCAAAAGGAGCCGAAACGTCGAGATTTTTCAAATCTTTTACGCGGTTCATTCCGTGAACCAAGTTTTTCAAATACTTCCGACCGCGGAAATCTTTCTGAACATATATATATATATATATATATATATATATATATATATATATATATATATATATATATATATATATATATATATATATATACATATATGTATAGAAGGTCCGGAAAATACGTGTACGACAGACTTCCGACGTCAAAATAGCAGACTTAGTTATATCTAAAATTGTCTCGTTTAACCGGTAGAGGGCTTCAAAAATTTTAAAAAATATTCGTTTTTCCTGAATTACGGGAAAACCTGCTTAAGTAATGTTTTCGTTATATTAAGTTCCTTACAAAATATTTTAATACATACTTCCAACTTTGTTTTATTACTAATTAATAATTTTTTTGGCAAAACCAGAGGAATATACTTAAGAGGTAAAACAGTTCTCAAATATATCCAGTTACTCGACAAGAATATCTGAGTTGTGAAAAAACCATTGATATAAAATGTAAGAATAAATGTTTTAGGAAAAACCAATATTTTTTAAAAATGTTCACGCCCTCTACCTGCAAAACGAGACAATTTTGGATATAACTGAGTCGGCGTAGCACGACCTTTTTTGACGTCAGGAGTCTGTCGTCAAACGTCAAACCCAGTATAGTATTAGTGGTGAAAATCTGTTTCTGTAAAATAATATCATAATATTGCGTTAAAGTGATGTTTTGAATATTAATGATTTGTTTTTAATAATTATGATGATGGTTACATACAATGGCAAAATAATGAAATAATAATAAAGATTTAGTCGTTGAAATAATAAGAACCAATAAGCAAATGGTACTAAAAATAATATTAATAAATTATTTTGAACAGTTAGCGATGGAATTGAAAAAACTATACTCCTTTTTCATTCATTGTTTCTTTTATAATCATGCTTATTGCAAATTTGCTGCAACTACTCATGAATATGTTCAGATACAAATAAAAACTTCACTCACCTTTTCCTTTTCAATATCTTTGTCATCAGGCTCTAATTCTTTTCCTTCGGCTTCCTTCTCGTCCTTAACAGCCTCTTTATTGTCCTTCTGCTGTTCAGGCTCTGGCTTGGGGAGATGAGAATTCAAGTCCAGATTGGTGCATATTTCATCCCAGTCTGGAAAGCAGCGGTCTTTCATTCTGTTGACCAAACCGACTAAGTTTGGACAGGATTCTGTCATGAAATCCCGGAGGGGATAGGGAACTTCCTTGTCGATAAAGTAAATCTGAGCTAAGTGGGAAAATACCACGACGTCAAGCTGAAATAAAGTAAAATATAGCATATGAAACAGATGAATAGCTTATAGTATCACAGAAATATTTGTATAATATATTGTTATTATTATGAATGTTATACAAAGGCGGCTCTTGAAGAAGCTCGAACTGTCTGGTATGAGGGGTGTATGTTTGAAATTGATACAGAGTAACTTAACCCCTTGTTGCATCATGTGCCAAATATGGCACAAACCAATGTTTTACGCCTCTTTAATACATACGTCAGAGAAATATAACTTTATATGCATGAATTACCATTTCAGGCACATACAAACATATTTCCAAAGACGCAGCTCCCTCTCTGTAACTATTTCGCAGTTAGATACGTTTTTCAAAATGGTGACGATGAATCAGCTGCTTGTCAGTATTATTGTTCATCCACGTAACTTTCTACCCAATAAAAATTGTTTTTGTAAAAAATATACTTCTAGTAACTGCCCCATAGTGGCGAGTACTCGTATTTTTGAATAATTGACATTTTTCATCTAAAAATCACTCTGTGCCATATATGGAACATTATGCAATTCAAGTATATCTGACTTGACCATATTTTACCATATATGCAACATTATGCAGTTCAAAAGTATATCTGACTTGACCAAATCTGCCGATTATGAATTCAGAAGATGTGACAGAAATCTTTTTCTGATTTATTATAGATCTAGGGTTGCCAACTCTCGACAGGACGAACCCGGGAGAATTTTATAAGTCCACTAAGAGGGGGGGGGTGTTGTAAGAAATTGTCAATCAATTTTTAATTTATATTCACTTTGCTTTCGAGCAGTATCTAATATTTGCCGGTTTTTCACTATAAAATCATATTCATTAAAGATCGAAGTTTTGTTTCAGCGACGGTTACGTATAAGTTCAGAAAAACCTGAGAAATTATTGTAACCCGGGAGGTCGGGAGGATTACCATTATTACCGGAGTCTCCCGGGCAATCCGGTAGGGTTGGCAACCCTATATGGATGTCCCTTATTTGGCACAAACCAGTTTTTCTTTTTTTTCGACAAAGAATATTGTGTTTTATTTTTTAAAATATTTTTTTGATAAAATATATGTCTTTTTCCCACTGTACCTTTTTTTATCAAAATCATGCATTAAGGGGTTAAGTAACAGGTACCAAAAAGTTTCACTTAATGTTTGTGACAGTTTAGAACCTTCCTCGTCTTAAATTGCATCAGGTGTTCCGCAGGGTATCATTTTGGGTCCTTTTTTATTTGTTTTATATATTAACGACGTACCTGCGATGTTCTCTGGTAGGCTTAGCAAAATATTTTAACCAATTATGTATGCCGACGACACTATTTTTTTTTCTGTTTTGATGTTAGAAATTTATGTCAACGCTGCATTCAGGCATTGAATACTTTTGATGGTTGGTGTACCTCAAATGATTTAGTGTTGAATGAGAAGAAAACTGAGTGCATACTATTCACCATAGCAGGCCAAGGATCGCTTGATGAAGTGAAGGATAATATAAAATTTTTGGACATTCATGTACTATCATGAAAAGAGAAGCGCGCATGTTGCTGCGCTGGGGAGGGGATGTTGGCTGAACTCAGAACTGCATACCATACTAGTCCTTAGATCTCAGTTAATGTTCTGAGACTCATTTATTTTCCAAATTTTCAGTCTTTGTGATCATATGGTATAGTATTTAGAGGTGATTTTTCATCCATACATACTTTATTTCTTATATTGAAATCGGTGCTTAGAGCTACGCTGAATGAAGAGTTTATGTTCAAGGGTATAGGTTTTCAAACATGTACGGCCTTTATATTTACAGATTCCTCAATCTGTAAATATGGAGGTCTGATTTTAAATCAGAATCTCCAATATTTTAAGAACTTTAGGAACCGAAATAATTTCCAGAAGGATTTTCCATTTGCGTACCAATTTCATTTGCAGCAGTCTGTATGAACAAAATCCGCATTACATGGCCACGAAACTGTTTAATTGTCTCCCTGGCCATGTCCAAAAAATTAGAAAATACAGAATATTCAGGAAAATGTTATATGATATGAATTATTATTAATTATTATTGGTTATACGAAGTCACTCACATAGTGGCACTAAATTTGTTGTTTCTTAAAGTCGTTTTTCTTAATATTGGGAAATGTATATTTCCTTCTTCACTTTATTTATGAAAATAAAGCTTATTCTATTCTAGTATAATTGACGCACGGATCTAGCCTCTGTAGGCGAATCTAAATTTTCCCGAATCGGAATTTATATATAATAAAAATTGTCTTAATGTGAAATTTTATATAAAAATGAATTCAAAGAAAAAAATCAGAAAAAAGATAAATATAGAAACAAATATTGGTACATAATGATAAAGATGATATCACTATCGACGATAACATACATATACATTGATTTAAATAGAAAAGTTGATCTGGTTATCATTTTAAAGTAGGGAAATGGATCAGTCGTAAAAAATTAGAGAAACCTATGAAAATAATGAAGTCGAATTTTGCTGCGTCTGTGACAAGATGACCTGTTCGAGAAAATAACGTTACCATTAAAAATGGTTCCACAGCGACGGTTCATTGATCCGAATAGAAGACAATCGCGGAAATCATTAATTCTAACAAGAAATTCAGCAGATATACCGCTACCACAAGAAAATTATGGTTCGACTAATTGATGCAAGAAAAAGTAGATTGTGAACTTATACAGCTGTCGTTTTGGCTGTTTCTTATATTTATTATATTGAAATTCATGTTTAATTAATCATTAACATAGATGGCGATTATGCATTACAAACGGTTCTCTATTTTTATGTCTACTCTTGTAATTCCGCGAGTGCCAATTTTTGTATTTTATATAGTACCCAGTAACCTGGAATTTGGACAATTAACTGCGACTTTCGAAAAATTCCGTGAAAAATGACACAATAAATTAAATTTAATTTGCAGGTTGAAAGAAGAATATATCAACTACGAAATGATTCAGTGAAACGTATTTTCTGAATTGATGTAAAAATAAGGATTTCTTAGAGAATAGCTAGAATTACAATATTGCAATAGATTACTCGAGAGTGAACAACAGAGCTCCTTCACTAAGGCTCTATTTTCCCCTCATGTCTGCTATTTTCCCCTCATGTCTGCTATTTTTCCCTCATGTCTGCTATTTTCCCCTCATGTCTGATATTTTTCTCTCATGTCTGCTATTTTCCCCTCATGTCTGCTATTTTCCCTCAAATCTCCTATTTCCCCCTCATGTCTGCTATTTTCCCTCATGTCTGCTATTTTTCCCTCATGTCTGCTATTTTTCCCTCATGTCTGCTTTTTTTCCCTCATATCTGCTATTTTTCTCTCATGTCTGCTATTTTCCCCTCATGTCTGCTATTTTCCCTCAAATCTGCTATTTCCCCCTCATGTCTGCTATTTTTCCCTCATGTCTGTTATTTTTTCCTCATGTCTGATATTTTTCCCTCATTCCCTCATAAAAATTGAAAGTCCTATACAAATGAGACAATCTTAAAACCCTTAAAAACAGGAGAATACCGGCAGTTAAGGAAAATAGCTGGAACCTCCAAAAGGTACTTAATCCAAGTATAGAGTGTCAAGCCTGTAAATCACTTTGGAGGAGGTTGGAGGTGCAAAAATCGTTCTTCTCATCTCCCCCAAGAAAGCTAAATTTTGGATATGTTGTTCTTCACTAATTTCCACATCCTTTGCCATGTACCTCCCCGTCCCTCCCTTCCCCAAAGTTTGGATATGCTGAATTTTTGACAATTTTCCCAAAATTTGTTTCGTCCTGCAACAAACCCACATACCAATTTCAACTCATGTGGTACTGTGGTGGCCGCTGGAGATTCCAAAATGTATCGGGAAATAATATATATATATATATATATATATATATATATATATATATATTAATATTTTTTGATTTAGTTTTCAGTCCCCAAATTAATGATTACATGTACCAAATGAAAATCCATTATCAAATTTTGATGAAGATTTTGAACATAAATTAATATAGGTACTCATGTTGTACTTACAAAAAAAAATTGCCACATAATGATGACTAAATAAAATTGAGACTTCTTTTGGGAGGTGTGTTCCTTGCCTCAATTTCATTAAAAAAAATACTTACCGCAGTTGGTTCATCTCCAAAGAAGAATGGCTTATCTGCGAGCATGTCAGACAGTACTTTCAAGTCGCTCTGACCGAAAGCGTTGATTTCCTCTGCGGAATGAACACCGATGCCCTGAGCTTTCACTTTCTTGGAGCCCTGGAACCACTAAATTGTCAATATGTGATTAAAACTTATCTGATCAAACACAACACTGTAAAGAAACATGCCAGTAAAATGTTAAAACATCATCACAAATGAAAAGAAAAGTAATACAAAATGTTTAGATAACAAATATCTACTAAAATAAAACATTTATTGCATCTAATTTTTGATCTAGTAATAATGAATATAATAACTAATAAATGGATGCAAAATAACTTTATTATCTCTACCAAAATATTTATCTGTAGAACTAAAAAAACATACAATGGAAATTCATTTTCTGAGAACTGCTTTTGCACACAATAAATTGCCCAAAATAATCATGTTATCGGAACGGAAGGTTTGAAGGAGATAGGAATTTTGCTGCGCTACCAAACTGATAAATATGTGAGACTAAAACCGTAACGAAAACATATAACGGAAGTGACAACACACGAGCGAATATTGTATGAGGGGGCATCCTGCCCCCTAATACCTTTCTCTTTCTCCCTCTTTCATTTCGTTCTCTCATCCCTTCTCTTTCTGACCCCACTCCGCCTCGCTGTGTTGTTTCTATATTTTCGAATGACTACAAAACCACAAAAATTCATATAAAAATAGAAACGAATATTTTTAGTTTTCATCTTCCCTTGGGTATTAACGATTTCAAACTATATCTACCTCCAACTAGTTGTTACAATCAAATCAGTTTTTCAATTCCGCGTCGAATTGACCAAAATTAATAGTTTACGGCCATACTACGCTGAAAATAAGAATGCAGCGCCAATGTGGCCAGTCGTAGAACTATAAATATTGACATTGGAATATTTGTTGTATTTGTTGTGTGTTTATTTGTGTTTTTGAAATATAATTTTAGCATAAATATAAAGACTTTTCAGGCTTCTTTAGCGAACAAGTGTGTTACTGTGTATGTATTCTCATTGCTATTGAGGCGGTAGGTGATTATCATCATTTGTTTTGTAGCCAAATTGAGAGAAATCTTAGGTTAGATCATGAGATGAATATCTTAATTTTCTGATTGACTCGTTCAATATGTACTCTAGCAGCTGCTATTTTGGCATTCAACAATTCTTCTTCTGTAGTCAACTGCTTTTTGTCTTTCAAAAATGGTGGCCTGATCAACTTTATTTTAAACTGTTGACAAATATCATCTATCAAGAAACCTTTATCCACCATAATAGCATCCTGTGAGCTTTCTAACTTTAAAATTAAGTCACTTTGTTGGAAAATCGTTTTATCAGATGCTCTTCCCCCATATGGTTCACTAATATAAGTAATTAAACCTCCAGGAGAAACACCTGTCATGAATTTCACTGTGTTATTAGATTTATACTGAGAGTAAAACCTGATCTTGCAGCAAAGGCACTTTGGTTTCTGTATAAACATTTCTGTACAGTCTAAGATGATTCGAGTATTTTGAAAACTTTCAAAACATTTTGGCATGTTTTTCTGTATTTCAGAATATTCTGGGAATCTTATGACACAACTAAGAACTCATAATGGGTAGCATTTCATAAATATATTTTTGGCATAATTCTTGTGAAATGCCAAATAAAAGAGATATTGTCACATATGTAAGAGCACATTTCAATTTTGTCAAAACAATACGCTGTTTGATTGTTAATCTATGCGACCGTTGATCACTGTAAACAGATTGTACTGCTTTTACTATTGTATCTAATAGTTTTATATTATGGAGACCAGTGAAACTGTTTAGAGCACTATCTGTAGTTATCAGATCACACAAAGTAGAGACTTTAGTAGTATTCCTTTTTCCCTTCTACACAAACACGATATTTATCACCAGCTGGAGGAAAAGCATGGAAATTCACATTTGAACATTTCTTTTCCCAGGAAGAACACTGAGGAACTAAACAATAACGATTCGAACGACTCATAGCTTTCAAAATGATTGCAAATAATAAATATTTGTAAAAAATCACACAAAAACAAACACAAAACAAAGGAGAACGTAACAACTATGTCAAGATTTTTAGTTATTCTGATTGTCACCAGGCGGCGTAGCGCTCATTTTGATTCGCCTATACCACGCTGAAAATGCCAGATCTTTGAAGCCAAGCAACGTCGGGCGTGGTCAATACTTGGACGGGTGACCGCTTGGGAACAACGCGTGCCGTGAACATTTATTTTATATATTTCATTCAGAAACAATTTTTTATTATATGAATTTCTTAAAAAACTTAATCGAAATGATTTTTATTGGAGATAGATTTCGCTGCGCTACCAAACTGAAAAATATACGCGACTAAAATCGTAAGAAAAACATATAACGGAAGGGCTATAGTCGTATACACAAGCGAATAGTGTATAATACTTTTCTCTTTCTCCCTCTTTATTTCCGTTCTCTCATCCCTTCTCTTTCTGATCCCACTCGCTGGGTTGCTTCTATATTATCCGAAGAAATTTCGTTCCTATCTGGTGTCCCATGACACAATTATCTTTTTTTTTAATAAAAAGAATAATTTGAAGGAATTCTATATTTGATTCGAAATCATTTTGTTTTTATAGCTATTGGATTTTCTAACATATAGTGAATACAAAAACTGTAACTAGCAGGATAATTAAAAGTACAAACTAAGCATCCAAAAAAATATTGAAGGTTTCATTAAGCATGCTCAAAATGCAGAAATTCGACCATTATGATATAAAGCAATGCATCATCGATTATTTGATTCTCATTCTAGATCATCAAAGTTTTCAAACAAATCATTTTCAACATGCTGATAAAATGAACTGGAAGATTATAAATAATTTTAGAGAGAAAACTTCAGAATATATGCAAGTCTGTAGATAACAAATTTCAAGAACTCACCTTCCTGCCAAATGTAAACTTGAAACATAAATTTAAAATTCCATTGGGTATTCTTGAGCCAAGAGCGTGCTGCAGATTGACTTTATATCCTTTGAGCACCTAAAAAAACATAGAAATATGTGAAACAGATTTTCAACATTACAATGCAAAGCGAACAAAAGAATTAAATCAGCCTTTATGTTTATGGTATATCTTGTAACGTTTGTGAATTTAAAACTTACTCTTAAGGTGTAGGTATATAATTCATGTACAGTTATTTTATTCATTATTTTATGAAATATGAGAAATTATAAGAGTATATAACAGATGAATTAGAAATAACAAATATTATAACTTGTTTAAAGCGCCAGAATAAGATGGGCTCAGGGCAGAAACTCTAAAAATTATAAGGGCTTACATAGCGAAACCTTTAACCTACCTCATTAACTTAAGTATCAATGAAGGTATTTTTCCTGATGTTTTAAAAACTGCATTAATAGTACCCGTTCTTAAAAAAGCTGATAAAATAAACATAAGAAATTACAGGCCCATATCGCTGACGTCAGTTCTCACAAAAAAATTTTAAAAATCTCATATGTAGTTTTGTTGATAAATATTGGTTGTTATCTAAAAAAAGGACGTGCGTACAAAGTACACGTCAGAAGTGAAACTTCTTTGGCAAACTAATTTTTAAATCTCGTTTATATTTATACTAATCTTAGAGGGTAGGAAAAGGGAAGATATGTTAGGAATTTAATGAATTTAATTGTAATCAAAATAATGAAAGTGTCGAAACTAAATACAAATTGATTGTTGGGCGGCCATCAGACGCGTTCGCTGCATAATCGCTGCGAACCGCGCCGTCTTAAATTGCGAAAACTGAACCGGTGTCGCGGAATCGCGTCCGCCGTTCCCGCGTCGTTACGTACGAGATCGTCGTGTCCGAGATGAAAATTTCATCGCCTGATCGTTGAGTACGAGAAGAACGCGAGACACACGACGGCGGTCACTTTCTTAAGCGCACAGTAACACGATCTCCCTTTTTCTCTCGCTCTCTCCCTCCATGGCTATGTGCTTCATGCTACATTCGCCCTTTCTCACTCTCTCTCTCTCTCAATGGCTCTCTCCCTCTTCTCGTACAAAAACGTTTCATCCGTAAGAATTGTACCTTCGTGCGCGCAAAGAAGTTACACTTCAAAAACAGTTTTGTTTTCAAGAAACTAAGTGTACTGAGGGAGCAATAATTGCTGAGCTAGTGTCCTTGGTAACAGAAGCTATGGACAGAAATATTCCTGCTATTAGCATCTTTATACATCTGGCAAAAGCTTTTGATACGGTAAACCAAATTGAACTACTTGTGTCCTTAGAGCGTTTTGGCTGTAGGGGAGTTTCATACGAATTAATGAAATAATTCTTGGAAAATAGGCCGCAACATGTAAAAATTGGAAAAACTTTAAGTTCGAAAAGAAATGTTCCTTGCGGCGTACCACAAGGGACTGTTCTGGGACAAATACTCTGTTGTATGTGAATGAGATATTATTCTTGAAACTGGATGGCAACGTGATAAGCTTTGCGGATGATACCTGAATCATTTTAATAAAAGAATCCAACTGGGAACAACTTTACTGAGCTGTGATTTCAAATTTAAATATTGTTTTCAAATCTAAGCAACTTTTTTAAATAAACTTTTTTCATAATGTCGAAAATAAGAGTAGTTTACTCTTGATTCAAATTTCTAATTTTGTTCTCCTTTGTACACCGTTCAGAAATTTAGAAGTTCGTCGCAATTCACCAATTTTTATAAAGAATAAAATTTTCTGACAAATGGATAATAAAAAAGTTTCCCAAATGGAGCAAACTTGAAACTAGCTGTATACTGTATATATTATATACGAGTGTCTCGAGTAATTTTTATTGTGTTTACGACGGGGAGCTCCTAAGGGATCAAACTCAACCTTGGAATTGAAGGTCACAAAGAGACCATCACTAACGGTTTGGAAAATGAAAACAAAAAAACATCTGCACAATAGTTCTCTTCTTTTAAGTAGCAGGAACACCACAAATACCTTAACTAATCGATAAATTAAATAAGTCTACTTGATCAGTTGAAATAAGAATTTGTAATGATGCTAATAAATAAGATCAACATTGGGTATATGTATTTTATTTTCATTGTTTGTTTAGGTTCCGCCAAAAATTGGTTTGTTATTTGAGGGTCCAGGAGTTGAAGGAATTTGGAAGCCAAGTCCTAAGGGATCAAAGTCATCCTTCAAGGTCACGAAGACCATCACTAACGGTTCAGAAAATGAAGACAAAAAAATCATCCGCACAACAGTTCTCTTCCTTTAAGTAGCAGGAACACCACAAATACCTTAACTAATCGATAAATTAAATTAGTCTATTGGTACTTACTTGATCAGGATACTTGCTGCGCCACCACATGACCACCCACGCCAGGTGGTTCTCGATCATAGAAGTCATAGCGTGTGCAACGTTACGTTGCTCTGCCGTCAGGGCGGCATCCAAATCGTGATTGAATCTAGCTGCCAACTCTTTAATGATGATTGCGCTGTCAGCTATTTCTTCGCCATTGAGCTCGATGAAAGGTAATTGGCCTTTCTTAGAACGATATTTCAGCTTGTGGTCAACATTCTGAAACAAACGGAGATATATTATTATCGATATCAAATTTAAAACGTTCGTTGTGGAGGAATTCTAAAACTACGCTTCCACCGGAGGAATATTTCGTTGCTAAATGTTTCTCTTTGATGCCATTCCACTGAAGCAGCTAAAATTCTCAATAGTTGCTCAATATCTTTCGACTTTCGTCATCTTCAGTGCTTCAAAGTCAGGTAACAGGAAGACATTATTACAATTCATTGACTTTGACAGATACGTAATTGATAGTCTTCAAGTTGTTAAGACATGTTCACATGGCCATTTTATTTTATTTTTCGGACTTTATGTTATTCGATTAATTCTAAAAAGTTTGTAAAAAAGTTTTGTTAACGCTTGTAACTGTGTCTTCTCTAATTGTAATGTCTTCCTGTTACCTGACTTTGAAGCACTGAAGATGACGAAAGTCGAAAGCGCTTTGCTCCTTTAAATTTGTTCAATATATTTTCATACAAGAATTCTTTATATTAATAATTATTATACACAAGTGTATACATTAATATATTTATTCGTTTTCGTACTTCACTGCACACTGAAAATCTGCGACACGAATGTTTACTAGTTGCGTTCATGAATTTTTTATACATGTTTCCTACTTTCTTTTGCAGTTTAACGCTCACAATGGAAACCGGAGACACGGTGGAACGGATGAATATAAACCTTTTTTACTTCTATATTGATACTGATGAATCTGGTCTAAGAAACCGGTTTTTTTTCTCGGTTTGTTATAGAAATTTAGCAATACATTTCTTCTAGGCGTTGATGGTTTTGGCTTAGATTCATTATCGCCTAACCTCGACAATTCCATTGCGTACTTAGATTTCGTTTTATCAGCTAACGATCGACAAACACAAATTTACCACTAAGAGTCAGATCGAGATTTGCGCGATTTTCCTTCATGCCTTAGTCTTGGCTTAAGACTAGCAGAATATTTATTTACGCTATAAGTCCGGTAAATACATTTCTCCACGATCATCACAGAATTCGTCAATTCTGATATCCAATTTGATTACAGAATGCTGGAATTCTCTCTCTTGAGATTGAAGAAATATTCTGCAAAACCTCTGCCCCCTCATGCAATTCAAATGTATTTGCTTTCTCTCCCTTGTAATAGAATAATATTCTCACACTGGCTAGCAATAATAACATTAGCCTTGACGCAGTTGATTGTCATCGTAGTGGCAAATTTGAGTAAGTGTCAAAATTATTGCTGTCACGTTTTCATTCGAAAATATAATAAATAGCATGAATTTATGCAGTGATTCAGAATCAGAGTGTGAAAATACACCACCACACTGGTCATTGTTATCGGAGGACGTCGGCTACTGTGTTAGTGGACACAGGAGCAGATATAAAAACACTAAAAAGGCATGGGAGGTGGAAGTCTTCTCAAGTGCCAGAAGGATACATGAAAAATTCGGTGCAAAATCGAATAAATAAAGCAAATAACTTAGTCTCATCAATTACTGGATCTAATACACCGCTAATCATGCCTTCCACTTCAAATTATGTGACTGTTAGTTCATCTTCTACAAACCACGCAATTGTTGAAAATTCTTCCAATAATGCACCAGTTTTCATTTCGAGAACTGTACAAATATAACAATTAATACAAAGTAGAATGTTTCTCGAATTATTGAGTGTTTACCTAATATAATTGTGATTGAGTTCTGTAATATAAATTATCTTTTGTTCGTTTTCATATAAAAATATATATTTGAAATTTTCGATCGTGGAGAAAGTATAGTCTGCTACTCGGTTAGAATGAAAATTCGTGATGCTCTTTGATGATGATGGTCTTTTCCACTCGCATCGAATTTTCATTCTAACCTTGTTACAGAATATACTATTTTACGGTAGGTACGAGTAGGATATTTCCGGGCTAGGCGATTAGCCGAGTATGGAATATCGAAACGAGCATATGGAATATCGAAACGAGCACTGAATAAGTACAACATTTTATTTCATACTGTGTACAAACAACAAGAAATGTGAGTAATTATTATAATAGTATATTATGCAGAAGTTTCCGAAGTTTTAGCGGAACGAGAGTTTACGGCCCGAGGCGAAGCCAAGGGCTGTAACAAGTTTCGCAGAAAAGGCTTTTCCTTATAATTGCAGTTTTACAGGACTAGTTCGGTAAAATTTTCATTACGATACTCTACACTATAAGTTATTTACCGGATTAATATCAAGTAGGTATGTAAAAGTATGTTTCACGATGTAGTATGAAATAAAAGCTTTCTTTACGATTACCCGTAAAAATTTTCCGACTATGCTTAAGATTTCCGTAACCGGCAAACAGACAAACTCCGAAACGTAAAATTCAAGCCATCTGCTATGCTACGTTTGGTTAGAAAGAAAGGGAATTTCTAGGTTTGAATTCACACGTAATTCGGTTTGGATATCCAGTGTTTTTTAAGTTGTATTTTATTCCATAAAATACATACTATTATAGTGTATCGAAGGATAACAGTCAGGTGTTTCCTAGACCACGATTTTCGAAAAGTTTTTCATATATATATATATATATATATATATATATATATATATATATATATATATATATATATATATATATATATATATATATATATATATATATATATATATATACCGGGTGTCCACGGAAGGTGGCTCGCCCTTACAACTTTTTTGTTTTCAGATATAATGAAATAAAATTTAGAGGATCTGTTTGATGCATAAAACTGCATTTTTTGACAAGTAACTCAACTTCATGCAACTTCCGGTTTCACCGGAAGTGATATAAACTTTCGATTTTTAAATGGGACACCGGGTATATTTTCAGTTTTTATGTCTCCATATGACATTTAGAATACAACCATGTATCATTTGTTACTTTTTGTAACCTTTTTTTTATTTTTTTTCGAAATAAATTTTCATTCTAGAGGGCTATGGATGCGTTCAAATAACTAATTTCGGTCCTAAAATGTATGTTAAAATACAACTTCACTGTTTTCGTTCCAGCTATGTGAAGTTTAATTTCAAAACTTTTATTACTATTTTTTTTCAAATGGCAACATGGTGGCTCGTCGGGTTGAAAAAAAAGATAATTTTATTACGATCAATTTGATACCGCACTCTAGGTATTAGGTTGAAAGAAAACTTTCGATAAAAACCTGAAATCCCATTACCTTAGAACTTTCTTTAAATGAAGAATCTTATTGAGATTAAAATAACATTTGAAATCATCGAGTAGCCTGTGACCAACACAACTGAAACAAGGCCACGCCCACAAACCTACGTCCCTGGACGGCAAACAGGGCCATTTTAGGACCGAAATTATTTATTTGAAGGCATCTGTAGCCCCCTAAAATAAAAACTTATTTCGAAAAAAAAAATTGAACAACGGTTACAAAAAGTAGCAAATGATACATGGTTGTATTCTAAATGTCATATGGAGACAAAAAAACTGAAAATATACCAGGTGTTCCATTTAAAAATCGAATGTTTATGTCACTTCCGGTGAAACCGGAAGTTGCATGAAGTTAAGTTACTTGTCAAAAAACGCAGTTTTATGCATAAAACAGATCCTGTAAATTCACTTGATTTTAAACATTTTTTTTTTAATAAACATGGGTCCGATTCGTTGTTTAGAAGTTACAAGCATTTGAAGAATCGTAATTTTTTCAGTCAACCAGGAAGTGATAGAAAGTCACTAAGCATTTTAAACAATGCACACTTATAAAATATACACCTGCTTCAATAAAAAACGTAGACTGACAAATAGAAATATCGGTTGTTATGAAAATAATTATTGTTAGTGTCATTTTAATTATTTATTAGATATTTCTTGTGAAAGTTCTAAATAAAATAATTGATGACGTACAACTTAGTATTATTCAAAATATGTGGTATCAGCACGACGGTGCACCGCCACATAGGGGAAGACAAGTAGTTGCTTGGCTAAATGAACATTTCCCGAATAAATGGATAGGTCAAGAAGTTCCAATATTATGGCCACCTCGTTCACCCGATCTAAATCCTCTGGATTTTTATTTATGGGGACACATGAAGCAGCTGCTCTACCATGTTAAAATCGCTATCCATCAGCAATTACTTGAAAGAATTCAAGATGCAGCTAACCAAATAAGAAATGATCCAAATCTCATTCTTCGAGTGACCGAATCTTTAGTTCGTCGATGTGAAGCTTGCATTCAAGCTGAGTGTGGACATTTTGAACAATTTTTATAGTCTTTAGTTCTGTGATTATCATTTAATTTCAATTGTTATAATTAATTGTTAATAAAAGTTGAATGCTTGTAACTTCTAAACAAAAACGAATCGGACCCATGTTTATTGAAAAAAAAATGTTCAAAATCAAGCAACCTACCTTCTGTCAAAGTTTGTCATAGAGCTTGTAGAACACCCTGTATATAATAAAGTATAAACATTAAAATAAAAACCACTTGGCTTATGTTTCACTATATAAAAAATATTTAGATACTGTATTAAGCAGTAACGAATAGTAGACTGACTACAGATGAGTATTACATCCTATTTTATGAAACAGACAAAAGCAAAGGTGATAACTGAAAATCAATTTGTTCGTTTACAAGGGGTAATTGACTATTATGGGCGGAACTTATTTCGAGAATTTCAAGAAGTTCAAGGCGCTTTCCTTTGTTACCTGAATGTAACAATTGGGTTGAATTCCAGGAAATGATTGAATTTTATAAAATGTTCAGAGAAGCCAGTGGTATTTTTATTTTGTAAAATTGACTTTTCTATGTTCTCCAACACGAATGTTTATATTCCTTCCTGTTTATCCAATATAGAAAGCAGGACATTCGTCGCAAAATATTTTGTAAACACCACTGTTTTCTCCGATGTTAGATTTTTCTTTATTATTGACCAAGAATGACTTCAAGTTTCTTTTATTTGTACAAATTGTTTTAACGTTATTTTTCGAGTCTGTTACAAATTTTGCTACTCAAATTAAACAATTCTTCGTTGAAACTACATCTAGATGAGATCACTAAATTTAATTGGATATGTCAATTTAATCACTCGATCAAATCAAGAATTGTATCGAAAATCTGAAGTAAGTTTAATGGAAGCATTACTAATGAGTTAATTCAAATTTATTCGAAAAATGAAGGACACCCTACTGCGTAGCACTGGAAATGATAAAACCCCTCGGCGCATGTGCATGTCGTCAATATTTTTTGAATGTACCTATTATATAAATTAAATAACAATGAAAGTCGATTTTACGAATGAAATGAAGGAAAATTGCAATAAATGTATTAATAAGTCGATATTACGAATAAAATCCGTGAAAATTTAGCAAAAAAATTCATTGTTTGACTGTCGAATTTGAATATCCTATCCCGGCTCATTTTGCTGCAAATTATGAATCAAATTGATAAGATGGGAAGCAGACACAGACGCAGAATCAAGCTTAAGCTATCAACGTCGCTTGGTTACCGTGGCACACAGAGCACTTCGACGCATATTTTGTAGGACTTCGTACATATCGACCTTGGCGCATGCGCATGTCGTAATGCCTATCTAAAAAACGCTATAATTTTTTATTCTTCGTTGGGAAAAAATTTTGAACAAAACTTCTCTGATGAAATCATATGTATTTTATCGATATCCGTTGGAATTTTTAAAATCGGACCAGATCCCAACTTTTTGTAGTGAGAATTTAGCTTCACCTCGGGGTGAAAACGCTATATTTTTTTATTCTTCGTTGGTAAAAATTGGTAATTCAAATTCCCTGATGAAATCATATGTGTTTTATCGATAACCGTTGGAATTTTTAAAATCGGGCCAGATACCAACTTTTTGTCGTGAGACTATAACCCCTTTAGCTTCGCCTCGGGGTAAAAAAAGAGTGTAATTGAAGGGTTATAACGAAAAGTAATCTGTCCTTCACATTATAAGACCATTGTCGGTGAACTTGAACCCATGTGGGAATCGAATAGTATATAGCGAATTTTCTCATTGCAATTACTAGTTTACAATGCCTTATTTAGACTTATTGTGAGGTTTTTCACGGTCAGATGTCCACCGTCCGGATGTTACTTCCTATGACTCCTTTACCACTCACGTAAGAAAGTCGTAACCAAGGTCGATTGAAATCAACCTCCGTGCTACTATAATTATTCGTGTCTGGCACCCTCTTCCCACATACTGGGCGAGTTGTTTTTAATATACTGACATTCATTCCGTTTGCCCTTGCCTGGTGCGTGGATCTGGTTCTCAACAAATCGAGACTTACATATATTAGGAGCCGACCCAACCTACGTCTAGGAGTTTTATTGAAAAGTATTTTGAATATACCTAAGCCTGTATTAAGTAGTGAAAAGTTACCAAATAGAATAATCTTAAATAAGCTCTGAGAAAAGTGTATCTACTAGACATGAGACCTATGGATTTCGAATAAAACTTCACATTTTTTTTATTTTTCACTATATTTTGTCAACATGACAATTGTTTCGCCAAAATACAGTGGCTTCTTCAGATGTATATTACATACTAACCTTTACAACGAGAATATTGAAAGATGAAGGAAGGGAATATACAATAAGAATGGGGAAAACCTAAACGTAACCACTTAGCAGGTAGAAAGTACAAACTGTTAATGACTTGGGAAAACACAATACGCACACATATATATATATATATATATATATATATATATATATATATATATATATATATATATATATATATATATATATATATATATATATATATACCGGGTGTAAATGAGTGATGGGCCACCCCTATAACTTTTTAATGGATTCTTCGATTTTATTGAAATTTGGGTGGTTTATCTCAGACATAATTTTGAATTTTTTCACATACAAAATCAGTATGGCTGACTTCCGGTTTCACAGAAAACGATATAAAAATTGAAAATTTAAATGGAACACCCTATATATTTTTACATATTTTAATTCTGAGGCTTCAAATACATACATTCCATCTGTCAAATGTCAATTCTAGCGCCGTTTCA
>JARQZK010002904.1:720000-772500 GCA_030704885.1 Cynegetis impunctata
GTTAGACAACCCACAAAACACACTGGTATACTGAAATAGCCAACGAGCAGTTTTAAGCTTGGTTCATACAGACGCGAATCGCGAATTGCGAATAATGTTCTGATTGGCCAATTTGAAATCAATATGGCGGCCTGTCAAAATTTTTAATATTTGGCGAATTCGCAAAATTTAAAATTTGGGGGGCGGGAAAATTGGATTGAGTTCAATATATTCGCGCGAATAGGCATGACGACAGTATCAAAAAAATGTCGATTTAATGGTTTTAGGAGAAAATTCATACTAAAAAAAATTTAAAACAATGCTTTAGTTTCATTTAAAAAATTCGGATTACTAAGATTTTCAATAAAATAAAATATTAAAATACTGCAATCGGCCATTCTGACTGAAACACCAATCACAGCGCATGACGTCACGCTTAGGTAAACTCCGCTGTCAGTACTCTCATTCACTGTGTTTTGTTGTGAATACTACTGATTACGCATTTGGATTGATTTTTTATTATTTTACGTGTGATTTATCGATTCCATTCTACTATAACAATGGAACCAAGCTTTGTTAAGGCAAATAGCTCAAATTTGCCCTGGATTGATGTATTAATGTTGGGCGATTTACTCCCAACAAATGAAGAATTTTGCTCGTCTGAGTTTAGAAACGTGAGAACTTCCTTGTAAGTAAATTGTATTTATCTTTACCCTGAATACATCCAATTTAGATATAGGTAATCAAACCCGTTTTGAACTCGTGCGAGTTTATTTTACTTTCATAGGTTATTTTTACAATAAACTTGTCATTGTTTATTTTTGAGGTTAGCTCCCTCACAGCTTATAAGTTACCATTTCAGAGTTAATAACATGTTAAGACCCGATAAAACAACTACATTTCTGTAATCAATAAGCACCTACTAGTACTAGTAGTATTTGTCCTCACAGAAAACACCTAAAATCTGATAAATCACCAAGTCAAATGTATTTGTTCTAATTAATTTCTGTCTTAAAGACCATCATATGGGGTCTATGGGGATGATGCAATCAGTTGTGTGCAACTGAAACGGGAAGGAAACATTTGTACAGTAAAGTGCAAGATTTTCCCAGAGCAAATATATATATATATATATATATATATATATATATATATATATATATATATATATATATATATATATATATATATATCATTCGGGTTTCAACGTGCGAACTTAAAACACTTATTTCTTATTATTTTCTTGTTTGGAACATGTACAAATACTTTGTTGGGTGTTCTTATTGATGTGTTTTTACACTGCGGTACTGCACACCACTCATAATTTTTGGAATTCATTTTTATCACACGAATTAATTTGATGTATTGTTTACTTTCTTCACCACGCATAGACACAATGATATGTTTACCTAAGCGTGACGTCAGACCGACGCCATGACACATGCGAGCTGTTTTCGCGCGCTTTTGAAATAATATTAGAAGAATGGCTTTAAACTTCGTTAAACTTAAGTTGATTACCGAAATGAAGTTTTTTTTGTGAATAGTAAATGTGTACCCACATTAAGGAAGAGTATTTCAAAATCTTTCGTCACGCCTATTGTTGTTAGGACCGACCGTTTTATGGTTAGCACATGCGCATTTTAGCTCATCTTATTGTGTTCAACGTTGAGCGTGAGGACACGTGTTTTGTTTGTTTTCGTTTTAGAAATTGTTTTGCTTTTGTCTTTTTTGGATTTTTTTATCAAAATCATGCATTGACATCCTATGAAAATTTCTAAATTTTTTTTCATCTTTGGAACGCATTTCTTAAACTAAATTATGATACGCCCCTTGCTGCATACTTAATTTAAAAATTTCGCAAGTTCCAACTGACCGATATATTTTATTCTGTTTTTTTTTAAATAATAAATAAGCAGCGATTTTACGTCTTCGTTGCCACTGAAATAAACTTAAGGAATACGCATCCATTGTTATTGAATACAAACTCTTGATTTCTCTGTATGCCTCGAAATCAACAATAATTGAGATTGAATTCTCGCACATCACTTGGTGAAACATCATAAAGAATAAAGTATAAACTTTAAAATAAAAACACTTGGCTTATGTTTCACAATATAAAAAAATATTTAGATACTGTATTTAGCAGTAATAAAAAGTCGACATGTTTCGAGCTATGAACTCATTATCAAGACTGACTACAGGAGAGTATTGCATGGTAATTTATAAAACAGACAAAAGCAAAGGTGATACCTGAAAATCAATTTGTTCGTTTACAAGAGGTAATTTACTATTATGGGCGGAACTTATTTCGAGAATTTCGAGAAGGTCAAGACGTTTACCCTTGTTACCTGAATTTAACAATTTGGTTTTGTTGAAATCCAGGAAGTGATTGAATTTTATACAATGTTCAGAGAAGCCAGTGGTATTTTTGTTTTGTAAAATTGACTTTTTATGTTCTTCAACACGAATATTTATATTCCTTCCTGTCTGTCCAATATAGAAAGCAGGACATTCGTTGCAAAATATTTTGTAAATACCACTGTTTTCTCCGATGTTAGATTTTTCTTTATTATTGACCAAGAATGACTTCAAGTTTCTTTTATTTGTACAAATTGTTTTAACGTTATTTTTCGATAGTCTGTTACAAATTTTGCTACTCAAATTAGGCACATAATTTATTGGGAAGTATTTTTGTTCTTCATTAATAGTTTGCGTGGGGTATATTGAATGCAACAGATACTTTACTGCTAAATACAGTATCTAAATATTTTTTTATATTGTGAAACATAAGCCAAGTGTTTTTATTTTAAAGTTTATACTTTATTCTCAACAATAATTATTAATTCTCAAAATAAACAAACAATTAGCTGGCTGAATCGGCCAACTTTGTCAATGTCAAATAGCAGACTATGATGTCATGTCATAAGTCACTTATCGCCAACATTAGCAATCTGGAAAAAAGTAAATATCCCCAAAAATATCGCAAGTATATGAAATAGTCCAAACTGGCGAATTATTTTCCTGCGAATTTGCTATTCGCAATTCGCGTCTGTATGAACCAAGCTTCACTCATGACTAACAAACTGTGGTCTTCCTAGCTAACCAGTTACCCTGAAAGGGTTAATAAAAAAATCGTGAGCAGCAGAGCTTTATCATTAAGGTCGTATTTTTCGCGCGAAATGCATCGCGTCGAAATGCGATTCTAACGGATTGAATTAGATTTTGAAAAATCGCGCTTGAATAGCAAACCGAATTGATACGTAGAAAATGATTTATTTTCCAAAAAAAAAAATTCATATTTATTCAAATTTAATTTTATCATTTATTATTAAATATGCAATTGAATATTTCGTGATATTTCAGGTGCGTTTTTTGTATGGGAGTCCCACTTGAATATTTATTTTATTTTAATGTTATTATTTATTATTAAAGTAAAGATACAATTAAGTATCTTGTGATATTTCAAATGCCTACATGTTACCTTTTATTGATATCTGGCAAAAATAGGGCAAAAAATTGCGTTTTTTGTATGGGAGCCCCCCTTAAATATTTATTCTTTTTTAATTTTATTATTTATTATTAAAGTTAAAATACCACTGAGTACTTTGGGAATATTTCAAGTGCCTACATGTTGGCATTATTGGTATCGAGCAAAAAAGGGCACAAAAATCGTTTTTTTTTGTATGGGAGTCCCCCTTAAATATTTATTCTTTTTTAATTTTATTATTTTTTTTTGTATGGGAGCCCGCCCCCCTTAAATATTTATTCTTTTTTAATTTTATTATTTTTTTTTTGTATGGGAGCCCCCCTTAAATATTTATTTTTTTTTCGTATGGGAACCCCCCTTAAATATTTATTCTTTTTTAATTTTATTATTTTTTTTACCCTTATGGTAAGGAACCCATCACTGCAGGATTATACAATGTACCAACCAGGTTTGAAGTTTTCAAGTAGCGTTTTTCTTGAGATATCTTAAGCTTCGTCATCTTCAAAAGGCTCTTGCACCCTTAGGAGGAACTTTTAGATAAAGAATAAAGTTTAAACTTAAAAATAAAACACACTTGGTTCAAGTTTCACTATATAAAAATATTTAGATACTGTATTTAGCAGTAAAGGATAGTCGACATGTTTCGAGTTATGAACTCATTATCAAGACTGACTACAGGAGAGTATTACATCCTTATTTATAAGACAGACAAAAGCAAAGGTGATACCTGAAAATCCATTTGTTCGTTTACAAGGGGTAATTGACTATTATGAGCGGAACTTATTTTGAGAATTTCAAGGTCAAGGCGTTTTCCTTTGTTACCTGAATGTAACAATTTGGTTTTGTTGAAATCCAGGAAGTGATTGAATTTTATACAATGTTCAGAGAAGCCAGTGGTATTTTTGTTTTGTAAAATTGACTTTTTATGTTCTTCAACACGAATATTTATATTCCTTCCTGTCTGTCCAATATAGAAAGCAGGACATTCGTCGCAAAATATTTTGTAAACACCACTATTTTCTCCGATGTTAAATTTTTCTTTATTATTGACCAAGAATGACTTCAAGTTTCTTTTATTTGTACAAATTGTTTTAACGTTATTTTTCGATAGTCTGTTACAAATTTTGCTACTCAAATTAGGCACATAATTTATTGGGAAGTATTTTTGTTCTTCATTAATAGTTTGCGTGGGGTATATTGAATGCAACAGATACTTTATTCGTTTTTTCCCAATGAGCTTGTCGATAAGACTTTCATTGTAACCGTTATTGATGGCTAATAATTTAATTGTATTAACTTCAGTTTGAAAATTTGTTTCCGATAATGGAATCGTGAACAACCTATGTATGAACGAATGAAAAGCACTGAGTTTTATTTTAATGTGTTGGTTACTGTCGCTGTGAATTAAAGTATCTGTGAAGGTTGGTTTTTTATAAATGTTGAAAGTAAGAGAATTCAAATTCCTAGCAATCTGAACGTCTAAGAAATTCAAGGTACCGTTTTCGTTTTCAACTTCTTTTGTAAATTGAATCGAGTTCTAGAAAGTATTTATATATTTAAGGAAATTATCTAACTGCCTATCTGTACCGGTCCAAATACAAAAAATATCATCTACATAACGCCTCCATAATGAAACGTTAGTAATTAAATTATTATCAGCATTGAAAATTGTTTTCTCCGATGCCAGATTTTTCTTTATTATAGACCAATCTATTAGATAAAAATAAAGTTAGATGGACATTAAATCACATCTAGTATCTGTAGTTTGCATTTGGCGAGAGAGTTTCTGGACACCTTTTGTATACATTCCTGGTTTCTTTTCTAGGTACATCTCATTCATCAAATAACATTCTTGCTAATTCATGTACCTATCATGTCATTAAATTTGATTAAATACAAACAGACACTGAACTGCCGCCAAGCTGAAGTTTCTCTTGAAACGAACGACGCATGAAATCAGCCAGAGCTAGACATGCACTGCATACTCTGGAATGAGTTTTTTCAGCAGTAGCGCCGTCAAGGCTACACTTACATCCAACGCTTTGCGGCCACATGAACCGAACAGAATAAATCGACTATAACCGACCCAGAGCACGATCAGGAATTAAGAAGAACGAATGAAATATCCCTGAAATGAAAAAGTTGACATATGAGAACCAATTTATAACAAGAAGGTTTAAGGTTTCGAAGACCATATATTATTCAAACTTAGACGTTACGTCCTTAATTATTATACGCGCAGGGCCGGAACTTGAACTGAAAAGGCCCCGGGTCAAAACAAAATATAGGGGCCCCATTCAAAATTACTTGTGGTATTGAAATATAAAGAGTGTTTTTTTTTTTTAAATAGGTTCACAACTTTGATTTGGCAGTGCTCCTTCATTTGATAACCTATTTAACAGGTGATAAGTGATTTTTATTTAGTTTGATTTGGCATTTCATTATGGATAGACTTACACCAGACCAACGCTCGCAAATTGTTGAAATTTTTTATCAAAATAATGGTTCTGTTCGTCGAACATATCGTGCACTTCGTCCATTTTATGGCTATCATAATCGTCCATCAGAGAGGCTAATTCGAATAACTATGGATCGTTTTCGCTCCACGTTTACTCTGAATGATGTGCATCCCGTAAGACGCCGAACAGTGCGCACCGAACAAGCTGTAGCCGCCGTACAGGAAAGCATTGAAGAAGACCCAAATCAACCAATTCGTCACCGTTCTCAGCGAATGGGGTTGTGTCCATCCACTTTATGGAATATTTTACGAAAGGATCTTGGTTCAAAAGTTTTTAATATTCAACTACTGCAGGAATTAAAGTCAAACGACCATCGTATGCGCCGTCAATTCGGCCAATGGGATGAAGCGCAAATTAAAATTGATATTGATTTTCCATACAAAATTTTGCTCTCCGATGAAGCTCATTTTTGGTTGAATGGGTACGTAAATAAGCAAAATTATCACATTTAGAGTGAAGATAATTCACAAGTTTTTGTCGAAACGCCATTACATCCACAGAAAATTTTTGTTTGGTGCGCTTTATGGGCCGGTGGAGTCATTGGTCCATATTTCTTCAAAAGCGATGATGGTCAGAATGTTACTGTCAACGTTGAACGATATAGAGAGATGATAAGAAATTTTTTCATACCTCAATTATCTGGCATTAATCTTGCTGGCAAGTGGTTCCAACAGGACGTAGCTACGTGCCACACAGCGCGCGCTACAATTAATTTACCCAAAGAATGTTTTGATGAACGAAAAATTTCACGTAGGGGTCAACAATTGGCCCCACCAAGATCGTGTGATTCAGCCCCATTAGATTATTTTCTTTTGGGTTATGTGAAGTCACTTGTCTGATCCGATAAACCAGAAATAATTAAAATTAATGGTAAAAATCACTATATTTTGTCCAAAATAATACTATTTAAGTATATATTATTTGTTACAAATAATTGGTTGAAGTTTTAACTGAGTAGAATTCGTGGGCCGAAACCTTAAATCATAAGAAAAATGTTTTACTAACATCTTATATTAACTTGTGAAAACAATCATCATAACCTGGCAATCTTAAATTAAATTTATTTAGCTGGCAATCGTATATTGTATTTTGTTGAAGATTTTTACAATATTTTCAGATAGGGTTGAATCATTTTCCCTTTTCAATTCCTGTCAGAGTCGCAAGAGAACGTGAGCCCGCTCGTTGATAGAGCTTTTTTGAAGTTTGTGATAACAAATCTAAAATTATTACCTTAGCAGCTTCTATTATGCTAGGAGGTGTTAATTCCATAGCACAGAAAAATGAACTCTTTGGGGCTATTCTGCCTCGGATAAAGGTCGGGTCATCAGGTGTGGCAAATCTTCAGAAAGACATGTCTAATGGACCCAAATCATTACGATTGACAACTCCTACTGTAACGTGTAAATTCTCCACTTAACTGCAGCCACTGAACTTTGCATTCAAATACCGTGATTCCTCGCTATAAAACGCCTGAATGAATGACCTGCGTACAAGAGAGTATGGAGGTAGCGTTGGATTTCCACGTGAAACACGTAATATCGGTCCTTTTAGCCAAATAACTATTGCAGAAGAAACATCGTTAATTATTAGAATTATATTCAATATCTATTGAACGTTTATTCAACATAGTAAAGTTATTAAGTATCTGTGGCGTCTGATAGACGGTAAGTTATGAGAAGAAATATAATTATTTCGTATAAATGCATTATCTTGAAAATCTGAATTGATTCCTTATTTCATTTTTCCGCCATTTCATATTTTTTCATTTATCTATATTAAATTATTTATCTTTCAATATTGAAATAATCATCTTGCATTTCTTAATTTAAAATATTTTTACTTTATTTGCTTATTTCATTTCCTCAATTTAACACAAGATTTTTGTAGGCTAACGATGGCAAATTTCACGTGGTCATATCTGATGTTCAGTTTAATGTTAGAACATATACTGTCTTTCTTAGCATCTTTGCTTGAGATAAATCTAAATGTTAGTTTGAATTGGCCATCGATACCCTACAGATATTCTTGGAACATATTAAGTTTGAGATTGTATGTTGATTTGCCCTGAATTATTTTAGCCACCTTGGTTAGAGCTAAAAGCCACATTGTCTGAAGTTTGAAATTCACCTTACCTGGAGCCAATATCCATCTCATTTGGAGCTACCAAGAAAAGAGTTACAAAAAGGGCAGAAGTCAAGAGTACAATCCACCCAAGAAAAACGCCGACAAAATATATACTAAAACATAAAGATAAGTCTCATCAATATATTGAGAAAACAGTAAATACCTTCATTTTACTTTGTTATTATTACTGAGAACAACCTAGAACCCTTATATGTTTAACCAATCTCCCTGCTAGCTCGGGCATAAATATCTTTCAAAAGGGAGGTTGGTTACACTACAAGGCACATGGTAGACTATTAGAGATTTTTGTAGTTTTTTCAAAAATCATCACTGAAAAAGCTGGAAGTTCAATGAAGGGAAATACATCCTAAAAAAGCTGGAAGTTCAATGAAGGGAAATACATCCATTATTTCGAAGAAATCAAATAGAACTTTCCATAGTACTCCTTAAAATTTTAAATTGATTCTTCTAAATAACTGAAAGATAATTTAATATTAATACTAGTAACAATAACCCAATAATTATCCCTGTTTATTATCATCTATTTTCAGATCATCCGGCTCCTTTCAATAAACATAATTTCTGGTGTCGATTTCAGTTATTCATCAACTGCAGTAGTACGCATTTGATGAATTTGTTGATCTAGACTGGTTCATTAATGCGCTGTCCTTGACGAGTATATAAACAAAAGATTTTCGAATTGCGATGATCCCGTATGCGATGCAACTCACGCGGTTAATAAATTAAATCTCAAGGTCCGCCTACGTTGCAATTATTGAAATTGAAGCGTTACATCCCAAGCACAACAATTTCGCACTTTATCAGAAAAACTTAGTTATTGTATTGTTAACTGTACATTTCCTATTTTCTGGAGAAGGAGATTCGAAATAAGTATTGCGTTCACAACAACTTATATATTATGACTTCTGATCGGGTGCTACCTAAAAATGGCAGCGGTTAGAGAAAAAAGTTTACATCGACAAAAAGCTCTTTAAAAAAACCCTCACATTTTAACTCCAAAAATCCTCCAAATCCTCAGAATATATCTCCACATCTTTTGCCGAAAAGATGTGGAAAAAAGATCCGTTCGCGTACCTCCCCCAAAGGTCATGGTAACTTATATTTTTAGCGAATTCACAGAAATACTGTTCTGTCTCAAAATAACCCAATTTCAGCTCATTTTGTCTAAAATAATTATCATATACATAAAAATTTAAAAAAAAATTATATATGCGATTAATTCTGCACGTCAGCGACATACTATGGGTATGTCTGTGATATATTCCTGCTTTGTAATTACACACAATACACTTAAAATTGCCGGTATGGCAGTGGGGCCTTCAATACACTTAAGCTATAAAAATGTGACAATTTTGGAAGCCAATATCTGACGTTAGCGGCATGCCATGGGTATGGCAATGATATATTCATGTTTTATAGTTCTAAATACACGTGAAAATGCCAGTAGGGCAGTCGAGTCTTCGATAAAATTAACCTATAATAATGTGACAACTTTTTAAGCTAATATCTAACGTTGGCGACATCTCATGGGTATGGCGCTTTTAGAACTTTGTTCAGGACCTCAAAATGAACAAAGGAGACACATTTTCATGGTGGGGCCTATTATACATGTTCATTGCTGAAAATGACATGTTTGTCCCAGTATGGCGGCCACTTGGCGACGCCCCAGAGGTATGGCGTTTTGAGATCTTCGTTCTACAGTTCATTGTCAACAAAGATCACGAAACAACAGCGTGGGGCCTATGGTTCATGTTCACAGTGGAAAAATACAGTTTCGGTAAGTATGGCGGACCTTAAGTGACGCCATATTGGTATGGCATCATATTGAGTTTGCGGACTTTGGCGACTTGCTTGACGACATAAAACAAGGATCAATGTGGGACCTATGATCCAGGGGCATAGATATTGACAACACGTTTGAACATTCACCCCCTCTAAAAGCTACCATTTAGGGGTGCCATACCGAGAATTCAAAGTCGGGAATAACGTTGTCTATCAGCCCCCAAAGCCTCGTTGTGGGGACTATGATACATGCAAAAACCCTCTCGGCTCCCGGTTTAGGATTGGAAAGAGGAAGGGATGAACTTGCCTAGTGTTAAGCTACAGTTCCATCGGAGGAACATTTTGTTGCTGAATTTTTTCTCCTTGTTGCCAAAAGTAGAAACTTATGGCAACATACGTATACTTCTTGTTTCCACTGAAGCAACTGAAATTGTCAATAGTTCATATTATTTAGTAGAAACAATCAACATTTGTTGCCGAAACATAAAGAAATTTCAAGGAACATTTAGGAACATTTTCGGAAACACAAAACAGCAACATCCTCATGTTCCTCTGGTGGAACTGTAGCTTTATATATCGCAACTTGAGGAAGACAAAAAGTCGATAAATGAATTGATAAAACAGAGTTTGCATTCTGTTAGATATAAAAACTCCGCGGCAGTTCTCGAAAGCCCAACCTGCACATTATCCTCAAAATCCCTTTACGAATGAGGAAATGTTTTATAGAAGATATCCTACACTACAGCCTCTATCCCTCTGGACGTCCGCTTTTCGGTACATCCTGTATATATACAGGATGTTTATGAAATGTCTGATATATCAGACATTTCATAAACTTAAAAAAAACGAAACGTTGTCATGGGACACCAGGTAGGAACGAAGTTCCTTCGTATAATATAAAAGGACCACAATTTGCAAAAAAGAAACATGTGCGTGTCGGGGCGCACGACAGAAGTCATAATTTATACTAATCCAAGTTGAAATATTTTATATTGAAATGTGGGGTCAAGAGCTCCTACGAGATTGTAAATAAAAAAAATTTAAAAGCCAGGAGTCACCTGTGGGATTTGCACCCAGAAATAAGGTACCAATGTTCAGTACTCAGACCACTCGGCCGTCAATACAACGTAGAACAAAGACGCAAGAGTCTATATAACGAGAGAGCAACGTATCGCCAGGCTATATAATTGAATATAAACCTGCAATACGTATTCATTATTTTATGGAACAAATTTGTAATGCTTTATCTTTTCATTATGCCAAATCTGATTCCTGTCGTAATCTGTTCTTTTATGCATTTAACTTATACAAAATTATTTCAATGTTTCACATCTGCCAGGCGTCCCGCGACGGCTCATGACGCTTTCGCGTTGCTTGTACCTACATGAATATATACAAGGGTGTTCACAAGGTATAAGGTGAAAAAATATTTTCGTCGTAATGCCGGCGGGACCCCCCTAATATTTGCCATTGGTCTAGAAAATAAGATTTGGAAAGCTTTAGCTCAATCGGATAATGTTAACCCGTGCCTCATCGAGATTAAATGTAAAAAAACGATTTTTTTGCACAAAATCGCCGTTTTTTTTCCTGATAAAATAAAAACTATTTGTCCTGGAAATTTTATTCTTATTTCATTTCATAGAAAATGTTGCTATCTTCAAGTTTTACTCCAACCACTTTTTTGTTAAAACGTTTATATTTGAAGATATCTATTATTTTCCAAGACCGGACATGATCCGAATCCTGAAAGTCGCTATTTTTAGAAAATAAGTGGAAAATGGCAAGAAAGATGATGAAGAACAGTTGATAGGAGTTCCTCAGCTTCAAATTGGTATGGGAATTACTCAGGCAAAAGCTGTATTTGCAGCAATTGAACAGTGGGGGGCAGTTGAGAAAATCCAGGCAATGTGTTTTGATACCACTGCGGTAAATACTGGTCGCCTCAACTGAACCTGCGTTTTGTTGGAGCGATTATTAGAGAAAAATCCTCTATATTTAGCATGTCGCCATCATATTTTTGAAATTATTCTCAAATCGGTTTTTGATTTAAAAATGGACACAACTATTGGCCCCCACCCAAATATTTTTAAGAAGTTTCAGACTGGATGGTCGAAGTTTGACAAGACAAAATATAAAACTGCTACTGAAGATAAAAATATTAGACATAAAATAGGGAATTCAGATGAAATATCAGTTTTTCTTATGGAACAATTAAAAATCCAACAGCCAAGGGATTATTACAAAGAATTTATTCAACTTTCGTTAATTGTTTTAGGACGTACTCTCCCAAAAGACACTTTTTTCAAAGTACCATTTATTGTATCAAAATATATCTTTTCAGGGATCAATTTTCACTAACAAATTTAGAAGAAAAAGCTATCACTGACATTTGTTTATTTTTAATGAACATTTATGTAAAAGCGTGGTTCAACGCCCTCAAGCCCACGTTGGCCCCCAACCAAGACCTACAATTTTTAAAATCTCTTGTAAAATATAGAGAAATCGATAAAGAACTTGCAGACTGTCTAAAATGATAAATCATTTGCGGTACCTCAATTCTGAGCAAGTCGCATTTTCTTTCTTCGATGAAAATGTAGATAAAAGTGTCAAAACAAGCATGGCTGTAAAAAGTCTACAATTAGTTCCAATTGAAGAAAAAACATGTGATGATAGGGATGCAAAAGTCAGTCTCCATCAAGTGGATAATTTATTGGACAAAGATATTGATTTTTTTGTTTCTCATCGAACTCTAAATTTTTTCAAAAGATTTGAAATTGATACAGAATTTTTAAATACGGATCCTGATATAAATGGTGTGAAAATGCACATTACTTAAAAGCAAAAAAAATAGTGAACTGTTTTAAGGTTGTCAATGACACAGCTGAAAGAGGGGTAAAATTAATCCAAGACTTCAATTCATGTTTGTCAAAAGACGAAGAACAACGTCAGTTTCTTTACAAGTTGTATCGGAATGTCGAAAAATATTTCCTGACTTTTCAAAAGCCACGTTATCTAAGCCATTACCACCTTAATCTGATAATTAATTGTACTTCTTTCTTTTATAATGCTTTCTTTTTTATGTTTGAAATAATAAAATTTCGAACATTATTTCTTCTTGTTTTTTATACCTTTTTCCTTTTCTTATCTCCTAAATCCATCATTTTCAATTTGGATTGTTGCTGTATTTACTTTGAAAACAGTTTTAACTACACTCTTTTTTATGTACCAATTGAGAAAATAAATAAACCAAAATCTGGACAGCAGATGTAATTAAATCTTGCTATATTGTTAGGTATTTTATAAAAAACACCATTTTTATAAAAAGTTAAAAATTCAACCTTGATGAGGCACGGGTTAACCTTATCCAATTGAGCTTAAACTTCCAATCTCATTTCTTAGCCAATTGGCAGCTTTCAGGGGGGTCCCCTCAAAAAAATTCCAACATTGATTTTTTGTGACCACCCTAGTATATACCAGTGGCGGCTCGTGAGGTTTTGGTTTGAGGAGGCTACAAGAGGTGTTAAAAATACACCATAGCCGAAAATTTTTAGGATTTCAAGGTCAATATAATTTAAAGAAAATCAAAGTAAAACAAGCACCCTAAGCTATTAATTTGTTTTCACTTTCGAGTGTCTACCTTGAGACCTACAACTCCTATTTACAATATTCACAAAAATTCTTTTCAGCCAATTAATCAATTCATCTATTCATCAAATTTTTTCTTTCACATAATAGGTACCTACCTACCTACTTAACGAATTTTTTAACAGCTGGTGAGAGCAAATAAAAAGTTATTATATATTTTTGAAGATTAGCGGGATTCTGCGATCTTTAACGTTAGCAAAATGATCTATAATATCCTCGTAAAATTTTTTGTCTTTCGCCAAAAGTTTTACCAATTCCTTTTCAATAGACAACAAACTAATATTTTTCAAACGATCCTGGCTCATTGAATTTCGTAAATAAGTTTTAATTCTCTTAAGAGTGGAAAACGAGCGCTCTACGGAAGCCAATGTCACCGGGATAGAAACAATTAGACATAAGAGTTTATAAACTTGGGGTAATTCTTGATTCAAATCATTATCAAAAAGATATTTAATAGTCCTCACATGATTTTCATTGTGCCCCAAAATTTCATTGTCATTATAAACAACACACAGTTCACTTTTTATGGCCACCTTATCAAAAAAAGTGTATTTTTGACATAAATTTTCCAAAAGGTTATCTGGAAAATTAGCCGAAAATCCGGTGAACAAATTTTTATTGAGTAAGTCGAAGAAATGCAGTTCTTTCAAATCAGAGAACCTTATTTCTATTTGACACCTAATAGTATCCAAAATTTCATAAAATATTTGCTTATAGTGAAGCTCCATATCTGCGTAACTGAATTTCTTTCGTTTTGGGCTAAATTGAGTCGTATCATCAGTAGTTTGAAATACAGAAAATAGTTTTTTAAAATAAACTTCTGCACGAAATTCTGAAATTTTTTCCAAAAGAAACTTGAGCCGATTTCGTGAGTAAATTACATCTGAAAACTTGTGCTGTAAGATTTGAAAAACTATTTCTGTTTGTTCAAAAATTAATTTAAAGATGCTTAAAAAATATATAAATTCCTTATCTTGTAAGTAAGATATTAATCCGCGTGCTGTATTTAAAGTTACTTTATCGGTGAAAAATTCCTCACTTTCAACTAGGTATCGAATTAAATCCTCAAATCCTAAGCGACCCCAAACAGAGACATTTTCACTAGTAAAAAGTAAACACTGCCAACAAAATAATTTATTTTTTACCTGTGATCCGGTTAGGCAAGGATTTCTCTCTAATTCCGTGTATTAAAACCGCGGTTTTGTTTTCTGTTACGCTGCACCAAATTGTTTGATTCAGGGGTAGGTTTTTTTTGTTTTTATCAAAACTTTATCCTCATAACTTAGGACACTAAAGTTATGGGATAACAAATATTCCACTAAGTCACCATTGAAATTTTTGAAATTAATTTCAGTAATCAAACTAATTTTAAAACAATACGCGTAACGCGAGTTGATTCCGGCGTCCATTATTCAGACAGTACGAATACGAATTACGTCATACTACGATTCAATCAACGACTTTACTCGATGTCAGGGAGATTCTATAGTTGTGATTGGTCGACATTGTATAAGGCTGGAGTTTATCGGTGTTGCCATGTACATGTGTTTTGGTTTTCTATTTCAATGAAGTATTCATTCGGAGTATTTGTTTTTAAGTGGTGTGAGTTTGCTTTTCTGTGGCAGGCATAATGAACGTTGAGAATATACCTTTCTAAGCTTTCCGCAGCGTTGCCACAAATCTTGAAATGAATGAAATGCAGTAAATGTAAATACCTTCTATCTTAATTAATAAATTATATTATATAACGTAGGTTGAAAGGAAGGTAGGTGCATAAAATAATATGATTTTGATTAATATGAATATGCTGAATGCTGACTATTCAATATAATATATATATTAGTGATACACGGAATATTATTGAGGAGGCTTAGCCTCCTTAGCCTCCTTTGACTAGCCGCCCCTGGTATATACTATGCATTGGCGATTGGCGTGGTGGAGTGGTATCAGAAGGAGAAGGAATGAGAGAACGGAAAGAAAGGTATTATACAATATTCGCTTGTGTCGTCACTTCCGTCACGGTTTTAGTCTCACATTATTTTCAGTTTGTTCGCGCAGTGAAATCCCTGTCTGTTGACATTCGACTGTTGACATTCGATACAATGCAATAGTATATTTTCGTTAAAATTATGCCTTGAACTGTCATCACATCCGCAGTCATATCACTTCTTAGATCTAATACGTAATAAGCATCCTACAAATAGAATAATTTATTACGTTGATAATATCATGTTTATAATAACTTATCAATTCCTCGAAATATAAGAAACGATTAACTTAATGCAAGTATCTTGATTTTAGAATTTGTCAATATATTCGTTATCTAATTCAAATATTTTGTTGGATGTGCATTATTGTTTATTTACTCCTAGTTTTATTTGCAGCTGCATGAGATCATGAATATTTAAATTCGATAACCAAAATATTTATTGACATAATATGATCAAATAAATGCTCGTTTGTTATTATCACCGACAAAATCATTTTTCAGATATGAATATCTTCTCTATTATATCGAAAGGAGAAGAATAGAATAACATAAATATTGCGTAACGAACTTATAATTTACAATATTATTTCATTCGATGTATCATCGAATTTATCGGCATCAATAGAATCAAACACAAAATGGTTGATAGTGGAGAAAATTAAACAACCAGTCAACTAAAGGATAAATATCGTTGAGTTCTGCAGTTTTCTTTTACTCTAATAATGACTGGACCAATTGAAATAATTGCATTCTTAAAAACAAACATATTAAAAAAATTCTTGTGGCTATTTGAATATCACACATATCGTATCAAGACTGATAAAAACAGTTCAATATGTCGAGTTGTGTTGACAATTTTTATAGATGCATTCTTGGGAAGAGATAGAAAATAAAAATTAGTTTAAAAAAACTAAAAAACACGCTTTAATAGAAAAACAAACTAAACTAGAAAATAATTTTTAATAAATTTAAATTGAACAATTAACAAAACAATTTCTTTTATTGTAAAAAAGCGTGGAATGCTTGGATCAATTGTTATATTTCAATGACAGATATTGGTAAAAGTACAGACGTTATGAAAATATTTTAAAAAGCACCCCACGCTTTCCTAAAATGAAAGGAAATTGAGGAATATAATTATTTTTAGATGAATTTGAGTTGTAATTCGGATATATCATCTTATAAATAATACTCCTACCGATCTTATGGTGCCATTTTAATTAAATATTATACCTAGCATAGGACGGTGTAATGAAAAACATTAAACGTGAAAAAAAAATTAACAATAAATACTTCGGAGAAACGAGTGAAATTAATTTTATCCCTTTTTCATGCTTATAATATGTCCTCACCAAATTCAACAGGTTATGAAAAGTAGTTGTAGCTGTTCTTATAAGTATTAACCATATATAGATACATAGTTAAAAGATTTCTCACCGAAATCTGAAATTCCTAGAACAATTTTCAATCAATGATTTTTCATAAGTTATAGAAAACTTTATTTCTCCTTACTTTTCGTAGTTATGATATTCAAAAACCTTTTATCGTTTGAATAAAACGCATGCCCTGTGGATGCGTATATATATATATATATATATATATATATATATATATATATATATATATATATATATATATATATATACGACATTGAACGGACCGCTTAATTTCGGTCGTTATAACCGAGCGTCGTTATAGAGAAAAAAGTAACAAAATGGGTTATACATATATTTTCATTACGAAAAAGTGAACAGAACATCTCAACAACAAAAAATGAATTAACTAAAAACTAAACTTTCTTAAAAAAGTCAGTCAATACAGATTGTCTTGGTTTTTTCTTAGAACTTAAGAACGCCTTTTCAATCATATTTTCTAGGTGTACTAAAGTCGGATTTACAATATCTTCCCTATCATTATTAAAAACAAAGAAATGTCTGACAGTTTTAATTGCTGAATGAACGTCTGTTATGGCAGGTAGCTGATATTCGTCAGTCACCAGTTCCGCCTCCTCTTCATCACTTTTTTCACTCTCTTGCGGACCTTCCAAAATTTCTGAGTCGGTCAATTCGTCCGTGGTTGTCATAACCTCATCAACATCTACAAAATTTTCCCAGTTTTCTTGGGTAGCAAAGTCAGCGATAGGTAAGTCACGTATCCATTCTGCTAGAGGTAAATTTTCATCTTCAGGAGGGTCATTTTTATACTTTGAAGTTTAATCCACTCTGAGAGTGGAAGATTTTCCTCTTCATCAGAACTTGCGTGATCGTTCGGCAGGGCGGTAAATCCGGCATGACCAAAACATCTTGAAATTGTCTGTTGAGAAACGTGATCCCAAACTTGTGATATAAAAAGAATAGCCTCCAAAATGTTTAATTTGTAAAGTTCATTAGAAGTCTCATATTTTTCTAGGACTTTGGTTAGCTGCAATTTTCTGAACCCAGTTTTTAAAGCCTTGATCACTCCCTGATCCATTAGCTGTAGCACCGAAGTTGTATTCGGCGGTAAAAACTGAAGTTTTATGGCTTTTAAATTTTTTAGGTTTGGATGAGCTGAACAGTTGTCTAGTAACAAAAGTATTTTCTTATTTTGTCTAAACAGTTTATTGTCCCACTTTCTTATTGCCTTTTCAAACAGTGAAGCAACCATCCAGGCTTTTGCATTGCTTTCGTAATCAACAGGCAGGGTTTTTATATTTTTAAAGCAGCGTGGAGATTTGGCCTTCCCAATAACCAAAAGTTTCATTTTTTCCGTACCAGTCATATTAGCTCCAACCAAAGCAGTTAGCCTGTCCTTAAACATTTTTCCGCCTACGCAGTTTTCACTCTTAAATTTCATGGTTTTATTTGGCAACATTCGAAAGAATAACCCCGTTTCATCTACATCAAAAATTTCTTTATCCCTGAACCCCCTGCGTAAATTAGGCCGTACAGCAGACAACCAATTTTCACAAACCTCTTTAGGTACACTTGCCGCTTCTCCACTAACTGTTCCACACACAATATTGTGCCTCTTTTGAAATCGCTGAATCCACGTGAACACGTAAAATCAATCTTAAGCTGCCTCGCAAAATCTTCAGCTTTTGCGATTAGAATGGGACCTGTCAGTATTGCAATATGACTCCTTTTTACCTTAAACCACTTTAACAGTGCCTCATCCACTGCTGATTCGTTACAATATCTAATTTTTTTCATGGTGAACGAAATATCGCCACTATCAAATGCTTGATGTATCTTTTCTCGATTTTTCCATATGGTTGATATTGTTGAATGAGCGACCTGAAAAAGAAATTTTATCTTATGTGAAAACTTTATGGGTTAACAAGTGTTGCAGCAGAGTTATCAAAAATAATACAGAAATAATTATCAAAATTAATAAACTGAATAAACATTACTTACATTTAACTCTTTGGCAATATCATTATTCGATTCTCCACTTTCTAAACGTCAAATTATCTGAGCTTTCTCCTCAACTGTAAAAGCTTTTCGTTTAGACATCGCGTTTAATTTATATTCTTAGATTCAGCAGCTTAGATTATGTAAACACAAAAGAACACCACATCAATAGCTTTAATACAATAAAGGTAGCAGACGTTTATAACAGACCAAATGCTGATTCGCACGAACTGGGGATTTACCGCCTACAATAAGGGATTCCCCGAATTTCGCACAAAATGGCTACAGTTCGTCGTTACATGCGATATCGCTCGACGTTATAACCGATTACTTGGACCAATTTAAGTTAAAATATTGGTCGCTATATAAGTACGTCGTTATATGCGATGTCGTTATAGGCAACACGTCTTCAATGCATTTAGCATAGAACTCTGTCGGGACCTTAGCATGTCGTCGCTATAATCGATATGTCGTAATATCCGATATCGTTATAACCGATATTCACTGTATATATATATATATATATATATATATATATATATATATATATATATATATATATATATATATATATATATATATATATATATATATATATATATATATATATATACAACAAAGAAATTAGTCGCGGGGGAGCCGTTGACACGTGTTTCGGACTCTTTGGCCCTCATCAGAACGGCGTAGCCAAGCATTGGATTGAAAACTTGGAGATGAAAATAGCAACAACAAACGAAATCCCCTGCTACGGAAGACAATCACACATTTGTGGCTCATTGTTCGAACTCTCCGGTTTGGGAGATTTGGTCAAACTTTGCCACGGAGGCGATTAATGCCATCCGCGAGATCTCAGAGCGAGTAAATAAACAACATAGTTCTGATGAGGACCAAAGAATCCGAAACACGTGTCAACGGCTGCTTCCATATAAGCGGGCTATGCCGATAATTCTGCTCTACTTGTTATAATATTTACGCGCGACTAATTTCTTTGTTCTTGTTTATTTACTCGGTCTGAGATCTCACGGATGGCATTAATCGCCTCCGAGGCAAAGTTTGACCAAATCTCCCAAACCGGAGAGTTCAAACCATAAGCCACAAATGTGTGATTGTCTTCCGTAGCAGGGGATTTCGTTTGTTGTTGCTATTTTCATCTCCAAGTTTTCAATCCAATGCTTGGCTACGCCGTTCTGATGAGGACCAAAAAGTCCGAAACACGTGTCAACGGCTGCTTCCATATAAGCGGGCTATACCGATAATTCTGATCTACTTGTTTTATATATATATATATATATATATATATATAGTGTGACCTATTTTTAATGGAAACACCCCTGTAAAATTTTTATTAGCGATTTTTTTATTGAGAAGATTACCACGCCACTGGATTCAGCGTGCCCCTAAATAGGTATGACCAAAATTTCATAAAAAAATATTGATTCCTAACAAAGTTATGATAACTCAAAATTCGAAAGCTCACAAAAAAAACACCCAATATCAACAGATACCAATGGAAATATTTTTTTATGATTTCAACAATAAAATAGCGTGAATGTTTTCACGGAAAATAACAGAATTACATTTAAATTTTCACTCAAATCAACTAAAACTAAGGCCTAATAGATTTTTCAATTTAAATCTTAATTGCCATGGAAATGATCGATCGGGAGATGACTTAAGAAGTGCTGGACAGGTTTGTAGAGTATTTATCTGATGGCACTTTATTCTTGAAATCATAAAAAAAATATTTCTATGGCTGTCTGTAGATATTGCGATTTTTTTTGTGACTTAAGTGTGAGTTTTCGATTTTTGAGTTCTCATAACTTTATTATGAATGAATAATTCTTTATGAAATTTTGGTCACACCTATTTAGGGACACGCTGAAGTGGCAGTAGCGTGGTAATTTTTTAATAAAAAAATCGCTAATGAAAAATCCCTAATTTCGACTAAGAAAAAATATCATAGTATGCCCTGGAAATTGGATTAAACATTTCTAATTTTGTCCCAAGGTAGACCTTTTAGTACTTGACATTCCAAGAAAGACATGGTTGCAATCGGTTAACAACTTCAAATTTTACAGGGGTGTTTCCCTTAAAAATAGTTTACACTGTATATGAGGAAACATTTTTCAAAAATCGTGGTTCAAAACGGATGAAATAAACTACTCCAGCACCTGACTGCTTTCTTTCGATACACTGTAATACTTAGTATGTACTTTCGGGAAAAATACGACTAAAAACTATTACTTGATCCTTTCTCTCCGCTCTTCTTTGTAAGAACAACTAACCCACGGCCCCGACACTGTCAGAACCCCAGCAGAACGCTTTCAATTCCGTCTTGCGTCTTCCGTACACCAATCTTCGTCGATGGCACAGTGCAATAACCCGTTACAAGGTCGACGGATGAATTCGCTCTCTGAACGGCCCCATGGCCTGGGTCATGGTGCGTTTCGTTCGGTTCAATCATTACGTATTCGTACTCCGCTCACATCTATCTATTCAGATTTCTATCGTCTGTTTCGACCAGCACCTAGACGACAGGACGCTACAGTCAGGGGTGCCCAATTTTTCAATCGATTTTTTCCCAGAAAAAAAAAAATATATATATATATATATATATATATATATATATATATATATATATATATATATATATATATATATATATATATATATATATATATACTATTGCAGTGTATAGAAGTAAAGCAGTTAGGTGCGGGAGTATTTTTTTTCATCCGTTTTAGATCTGCTAGACCACGATTTTCGCAAAAAAAATTCATGTCTGATTATATATATATATATATATATATATATATATATATATATATATATATATATATATATATATTTAATTGACCAGAATACCCCCGTATTATGAACTTCGCAACAGCTAAAAAAACGCTTAACACAATACAAAAGTGATGCAAAATATCCTAACAAAATAGGTGCTTTAGCAGAACATATTAGGAACACAGGTCATGACGTAGATTTTGAGGATGTGGCAATCCTGGATTTTGAGAGGAATCTGAGTAAGAGAACATTCTTAGAAATACAACATATAAAAAGTAACCCCTTAACGATGAATTCACGGTCTGACATTAAAAATATAAGCAGTATTTATTCATATTTGATATGTCACAATAAGATCGACCAACATCAGGTGTCGGCTAATTTAGATTAGTAGACTGAACATAAAATTATAAAAAAAGAAAAAGTATCCAAAAATTATTTAGCTGTCAAAGTGCCAATGACTGCGAACTCTAACCAAACTTTTTAATGTTAGCGGATACTTGGTATAAGAAAATTGTGAGTCATAAAAATTGTTGATTGTTGCTGTTAAAGTAAAAAATTATTGTCGTGGTGTTATCCACTCAGTTTGTGTTCCATGTTTTACAAATTTCGTAAAAGTTTGACAAGTTTTTAAACAGTTATAACTATGATTCTGTTCCTTGCCATGTTACTTACTTATTAACCTCAACTATTTGGTAAGTCTTAAGACAGTTAATTCTGAAATTGTGTAACAGTAAGCTCATAATTGCAGTGTCCCGATGAAGATTGCGAAATTGTAGCCGAAACGTCGACAGGAATAAATGAAGTATACTTATTAAAGAGGCCTTTTTTTATCCGTTCCGAACCCTTATCACCTTATCATATATATATATATATATATATATATATATATATATATATATATATATATATATATATATATATATAGGGTAGCGAGAAAGTCTGGCATCAAGGTATTTTTATAAGACGATTAAACGTATAATCATCCAATTTCCCTCAAAGATGGTTTGAAGAGGTGTAATTAAGTGGCCGGCAAGATCTCCCGACTTGACTACACTTTATAGCAGACATAACTGATTCATAAACACTCAAATGTCTTGAGATACAAACAATTTCTCCATAAATGATAAACAATTCTATTCGAAGCTTCAAATACAGATTGCATTATTGCTAAGACACAGGTGGCCAACATTTTGAGCTAATATTATAAGGAAACTATTGATATCGTTGTAAGTTGTATGAATTGAAAAATTACATATTTTATGTCTTTGAAAATTGTTTCTCTCATTTTTTTTAGTAATGTGGTACGTATTCTGTATTTTCGAAAAAGAGGACGGAACCAGCTTTTCTACAATATATCACTCGACCTACGATACTATTTGAAAAAATTCAAGATGGCGGTGGTACACTGAATGCTGACGTCACTCAAGTTTGACAGGACCTCTGAAAAACGAAAAATACAATCCTGTGCATTACCCTAAAATTTAATAATTATACGAGTACGTTTAATCGTTCCAAAGAAAATACCTTGGTGTCAGAATTTCGCTACCCGGTATGTATATATATATATATATATATATATATATATATATATATATATATATATATATATATATATATATATATATATATACTCAGCAAAAAAAGTATCGCATCACTGAAACTTTTCATCATGCAAAAATATCAGGGACAGGTAGCTATCCATAATGACATTATAATTTAATTGAAAGGTTTTTTTTTATTACCAGATGCAATACAGAGCACGAAGTGCCCAAGATAAACCATTTTTATTCCTTTTTAAAGATATTCAGAAAATGATGAAAATTAAATTGAATCGAAATTGAATCAAAATTGAAAATCTGAGTGATTCAGTATCGCGTGTTGCCTCCTCTAGCTCTTCTTACAGCTTCACAACGCCCTGGCATACTTTCAATCAACCTCTGGATATAACCCTCATCCAAATTATTCCATTCATCAGTTAATGCCTGTTGAAGCTCTTCGAGACTCACTGGAGTGGCATCTCGTTGTCGGACATTTCTGTAGAGATAGTCCCAGACATGCTCGATAGGGTTTAAGTCGAGGCTGCATGCGGGCCAGTCCAAAACTGGAATATTCATTTCTTGAAGGTACTCGTTAACTACCCTTGCGACGTGAGGACGTGTATTATCGTGCATTAGCACAAACTCATCACCAACACTTGGAGCGTAAGGCACGACATGTTCACGCAAAATGTCCCTAATGAACCTTTCAGCAGTCATTGCACCTCTATCCACCAGTACCAACTCTGTGCGGCCCCTCAAAGATATTCCTCCCCAGAACATGATAGACCATCCTCCAAAATTCGTCGACGGTCTTATATTGCACTGAACGTAGCGCTCACCCTCTCGTCTGTAGACTGGTATTCGTCGAGCTGAAGTATACAAACAAAATCTGGACTCGTCCGTGAACAGTGTATGTCCCCAATCTGCGATGGTCCAATTTTGATGTTCCGTGGCAAATCTCAAACGAGCAACACGGTGTCTCCTGGTGAGTCGAGGTCCAGTAGCTGCTACTTTGGGTCTCATTCCGGACTGCCTCAAGATGTTTCTTATGGTTTGTGAGCTAACTCGCGTACTTCGGGTAGTGGCCAAATCATGTTGAAGCTGTGAAGCAGTGACATGCCTTCGACGCAGGGCCTGAAGTCTCAAAAAACGATTGTCTGCAGGGGTAGTTGCTCTCGGTCGACCTTGTTCTGCTCTTCTCTCAAATCCTCCAAGCTCTATGTGCCTTGCCACTGCTCGAGATACTGTGCATTGGTTCACACCCAACAAATTCGCGACGACTCTCTGACTTTGTCCATTTTCAACAAGGGTGACTATTCTGACGACTTCATCTCGAGTCAAATTTCGAAGATTATTTTCGCGACTTGCCATAATGCAATTTCGATTAACAAAACCTCAATTAAACTGAACCTGCCTGCTTTCAAACAACTCTCGAAGTGAACTGATTGAAGGTAAATTTGTAGTTAAAGCATGTTTTCCCGTTTTTCCCTAAAAAAAGATGTCTTATCGGCATTGGTGTGAAACAAATAAGTTACCCTTAAATATTCAAAAATGTCACTATTCTACCTATACTCTAAAAATCAAACCAGTGGAATACATTTACTCAATAAATCAAATTTTTTTGGATCGGTGTGATGTAACAAAAGATCTTGGTATTCATTTTGACTCCAAATTGAGTTTCTCAACGCACATTATTAAAACTGCATCGGCAGCAAAGGGAATGCTTGGGTTGATTTTTAGAAACTGCAAGGACTTCAAAAACGTAGATAGTCTTATTGCTCTCTTCAACTCATATGTGAGAACACGCTTAGAATATGGCTCGCTGATTTGGTCGCCTATTTACCTTAAGCACATTCATCTGCTCGAATCAATTCAACGAAGATTCTTGAAATATATTGCGTATAGAATTGATGGAATTTATCCCGAACAAGGTTTAAATAATAATTTATTATTAAAAAGATTTTCCCTGTTATCTTTGGAGGACCGTAGAATTTACCACTCTTGCATATTTGTCTATAAGCTCACAAACTATTTGACTGATTGTCCAGAGTTATTGTCTCAGCTTAGCTTTAATATACCTCGTTTGAACAGTAGAGGTTCACTTTGTTTCTATTTACCTACTCCAAGAACGAATATACTATCGAAATCTCCAATTTATTCGATGTGCAAAAAGTTCAATCAGATATGCGAAAAAATTGATCTATTTTCAACATCCATTGGAGTGTTTAAAAAAGAGATAAAAAATATTATCATAACTCTCAGAGATTAATGAAGCTTATGTGAAATAAAAGTATTCCTCTCTGTTCGTACATGTATTTCATTCTTGAATGTGTTATTGCGTTTCTTTACATTTGTTGTTTTTTTCTATGATTACTGAATGACTCGTTAAAATATTAAAACATTGTATTTGGTTTTTTAGTTCTTAGATTTTAGTTCTTGTTCACAGTATACATTATGAAACGCTGTCCTGTAAGTGGGTCTTGTACCTGTTTGGGTAATAAATGGTTTTTTTTTTTTTTTTTATTGTCGTCGTGATATTTCTTTTATGTTTTCATTCTTTCACTGATAAGAACAGATGGCGGAAGTCGATTGGTTTTTGTAGCAACAATTTTTCAGGAGATGCGATACTTTTTTTGCAGAGTGTATATATATATATATATATATATATATATATATATATATATATATATATATATACCCGGTAAATATTGGCAACTCCAGTGGATCCCATCGGGTCAAATCAGCTGAAATTTGGTACCTGGAATTCTTTTCGTTGCAAAATGAAAGTATCAGAATGTGGGTAAATTTCGTCAACTCAAAGTATCAAAATGCCGAATTACCATGGTATGTAGATCCAAAACTCAATATATTCAATCTCAGTTATATAAATATATTCCCTACATTGCGATTCATGTGTTACCACACTTACTATTTTTGATCCTATGTCTGAAATTGTTTGGCTTATGCTTTTTTTAAAAAACGAAAATTTCATCAATTCCATAAATTTCTTCATTTTCATCAAAATCTTGGATTCTCAGTTCGGAATCTTCACTTGAATTAAAGACATCACGAGCGATCGGCCAAGATTGGCTTTGGTCGATCGCGATCTTCTTGTTGGCCACCCCTGCACCAGGACCAGAAGTCTTAATTAAAGTCTTCAGGCGATAATCGTAGATTTCCGAACTATTCATGGTTCAACTCCTTCGACTTCTTAATGGAATTAGTCTTACAATAAAGATTGAATACTGATAATATTCGGTTTGACTATTGAGAAACGTATTACATAATATCTGTGAGAATTCGTAATATTTCGAATATGAAGTTGAATCGTCAAAGTATAACATAAAAAAATGATGTAAGGTTCATTGGACATAGGTTATAATATACGCTTCAATATTCAACAATGATTTTTTTGAAAACTAATCGTCCAGTATATTTTCGGGCATAATACGAAAAAATCTATGGGAAAGAAAAACTTACGTCGTAAATACCTTGAAAAATTGTGTTTTCATTATATATCGTACAGAAATATACACGCTATATAAATATACATACATAAATATTGCGCTGTTCTCCTTGAATATTAATAAGAAATTACATTCCAAGCATTCTAAATTCATTCAGAAAACTCACTGCAATTCCGTCTCGCCTGAACACAAATATGAGAAGACCAAATTCACTATCGATTCTTTTCGATATACATATATATATATATATATATATATATATATATATATATATATATATATATATATATATATATATATATATATATATATATATATATAATCTCTTGATAATTATTAGCATTAACAGGCTTGTTGAATCTTAAAAAACTCGATTTTATTAAAAAGTTGACGTTTCGCCACGACATTCGTGGCTTTATCAAAACTTTTGAAAAAATTGAAATTTCTTTGACATTTATTGATTTGAAAAATTTGAATAGAAACAGACTACTGTTTCACTAAAATTTTTCGGCTGTGGCCGTTCTTTGTTATTTATTACGTGCTATTCAGTCCAATATTAACATTCAAATTTGTTATTATTAGATGGTAAGGGAAACCACAGAAACCTTTACCCACGTAATGTTCGAAATAGGTTCAAATTATTTTGATTTTGAAGAGTCAAAGAATAATAATAATAGGGTACTATTTATCTTTTTTCAAAAATTTCTCATTGCGGCTGTGGCCGTCTTCAGTTATTAATTACGTGCTATTCAGTCCAATATCAACAGACAGGTCCGTTGATATTAGATGGGAAGGGAACCACAGAAACCTTCACCCACGTAATGTACAAAATAGGTTTAAAATATTTGATTGTTGTCTTTAAAAAAGACATTACTTGTGATTTTGGAGATCACATGTTCTAAACTATACTTTCTTTCTAGAAAAATTGAAAATTCTAGATGTTTAGATTTTGTCTAAGAAGATGAGTTGTTGTGGTTAGAGTTTGTTTGTTGAATTATTTTGTTTTGATTTATATTGTTTCTTAGAAAAATTAAAGAATTAAATCTGCGTATATTGAACTCAAATGTTTGATATCTGTTCTATCATTTACGACTTCATTTAAATTTTTTTGAATATGTAACATTTCTAAAATTTCTCTGCATTTTTGATCTTTTTCTATTTCTAAAATTTTTGTGCTATTAAAGTTTGAAGTATGATTCTCATTGTTTTTATGTTTTATTAGTGCTGTGGTTCTCGTATATTTGTATGCTTTAAATCTTTCTTCTAAATTTTGAAAAGTTTGTCCTATATATGATTTATTACAATTATTACAGGGTATACTATAAACAACATGATATTTTTGCAGAAGAGGTGTTCTACCTTTTAATTTAGAATATATTTGTTTAATTTGATTTTGTGCGGTGTGGGCTACTTTAATATCGTGTGGATTTAAAATTTGTGAAATTTTATTACTTAAATGAGGAATATATGGAAGAGGAATATATTTTTTGTTAATATTTTCTTTTTTTGATGTTTCTAATGTGTTGCACAGTTTATGAATTCTATTTTTAGTGATTTTCTGTATAAGTTTTATTGGGTAATCGTTTTTTATGAGTAATTTATGGACATCTTGTAATGTTTCATGTCTGTGTGTTTTTTAAGATTCAACAAGCCTGTTATTGCTAATAATTATCAAGAGATTATATATATATATATATATATATATATATATATATATATATATATATATATATATATATATATATATATATATATATATATTATAACTTTATAAAGAAATAAAAAACTAATCAATAAATATAAAAATTCCGGAAACCTAGTTAACGACCAGATTCAAGTAAACCCTTCTCCTCTCCTTAATCTGTTCAATGTAGGTACCTACTAATAGCTCTGAATGAATTGCTTATTCATATATTTTGTTTATTTATATTTTCTATTATTTTGAGTCCATTCAACTGTGTTTTAATTTGAGTGGCTTACCATAATTGAGATACCACTCATTACTTGACGTTCATATATGTATATACCTTTGTATATCTCAAATGACAATATATTATATATCTATATATTCAGTTTCTCTAGGAATCCCTCTATTATGTTCATTTTTTCGTATAAATAGATAATTTTGTAATACCATAATTTAGTACGAGATGAAGTCAATGTTATGATGAAACACGTTTACTCAATATATTTTTATTCCAACCTGTGAAAAGATTTTTTATTTCTTTATAAAGTTATGAATATGAACTTTCACCAAGTAAATGCCAATTCAATTCAATAAATATATATATATATATATATATATATATATATTTATATATATATATATATATATAAGTATATATATATATATATATAATATATATATATATATATATATATATATATATATATATATACTCCCATCAACATTATTAGGTATCTCTCTAAGGCAAAATATAGCCCCATCTTTAACAAGCATTTTGTTTTTTTATTCACGTTTTTATCTTGCTTATTAAATGAAATACGGAATTTAATGTAAAACGTTACAACTAAAATTTATTTTAAAAAAATTTGAAATAAAATCTTAAACATTAAAATAAAAAGTCAACATCGGGTGTTTTCTCCCCTATTCCTTATAACTGATTGACATCGACGACCCATATTTTGAACCAGACGTCTAATTTTTGCTTGATCTATATTTGTCCATATTTCCCTCATAATGTTTTCTACATCATCCAAGGAGGCAGGTGGGGGTTGATGATCTCTAAGCTGCCTTTCATTAGATCCCATAAATGTTCTGTAGCGTTAAGGTCTGGACTACCTGGAGGCCAATCTAGGACCTCAATATTCACCTGATTTAGATAATTTAGTTCTATTTTCGCAGTATGTGGTCTGGCATTATCTTGCATTAGTATAAAATTATCTCCAATATAACCAGCCATAGGGACCACATAATCTGACAAAATTTCGTCAATGTACTTTTCGCTATTTAAAGGTGCTCTATGCAAGGACATGATGTCTGTACGAGCTGCCAAAGAAATTCCGCCTCAAAACATCACAGAGCCTCCATTAAATAACTCGGTTTAGCGAATATTATTTTGTGAATAACGTTCGTTTGGCTGTCGAATAATTTCTGAGCTTCGATCCTTGCTGTAGAGATAAAACCTCGTCTCACCAGTGAACAAAACTAATTCCCAATCTTCAGCAGTCCAATTCACATGTTCCCTAGCAAATTGAAGTCTTTAAGTCTTTTTTCGACATTAAATTCCGTATTTCATTTAATATGTGAGATAAAAACGTGAATAGAAAAACAAATGCCTGTAAAAGATGGGGCTATATTTTTACTTAGAGAGACACCTAATACTGTTGATGGGAATTCCCACAGAATATGACTAAAGTTGTGCATTTTACTAGTTTTTTTTCAAACACCCAGTATATGCCTAAAACTCAAATTTAAATTTTCTCTCTTTACATAACGTCATTTCTGAAGATTTAAGCTACCTTGAAAAAAATTTTGATCTAAATCGATTCAGCAGTTCGCGAGAAAATTAACTTTGAAATTGACCCAAATTTTGGTGGTCCGTTAATTTTGCTGGCCAGTGTATATATATATATATATATATATATATATAAATATATATATATATATATATATATATATATATATATATATATTATAAATTATAGAGGATTTGTTTATGCAACAGATCCTATACATTTCATTTCATTATCTCAGAAAACGAAAAAGTTATAGGGGCGAACCATCTTCCGTGGACATCCGGTATATATATATATATATATATATATATATATATATATATATATATATATATATATATATATATATATATATATATATATATATATATATATATATATATATATAATTTATTAAGCAAATATTTATTCTTGCAAACTTTCTTCTTGAAAACATGTTCTTAGTATAGTATTCGATATATGGACTAGTGGAAGGAACCATTCTCAAATTGCAGAAGGGAGCAATTCGTTACATGTTTGTACTGAAAAATAGGGCTCATTGCAAACCTTACTTTTAAAAAAAAATGGAATTTTAACGCTTCCTTCTTTATATTTACTTGAATCTGTGTGCTCGATTACTAAGTATTTCCATGCCGTACCCTTGGTGTCACATCAAGGTATTTATATTAAAACAATGGTTAAAAATAACAATTTACACATTTATTATAAGAAATAACGCATGACGCACGTTTCGGTGGAACTTCACCTTCTTCAGATGCTAATGGCAAACTAACTATGTTTCTCTGTTATATCGAAAACAAGAAATGACAAATTATGTAGAAGGGGTAAATACAAAGATGGTTACAAATAATTATTAGGAAAACCAATTCTGAACTGCTAGTCAGGTAATTTTGAAAAAAAGATTAAGAAGGGGGCTTGAAGTATGATCGATTTGGCTATTCAATAGGAGACCGGAATGCTTGTATTTATTTATCTGTAATGATTCTAAAAAGTTAAGTTTAATTCCCTTACTTTCAGTATTTAATATTTTAAAATCGAAATTGAATGTGTGATTTTCTTGGATTAAATGGTTTGCATAATGTGAATCCGACTTCTGATTAACAAAGCTACGTTTGTGTTCTGAAATTCTAGTTTGAAAACTTCTGAAAGTTCTATCTATGTAAAACAATCGCCACAATTAATTTTATAAACTCCTGATTTATTATCTTTATGAACTTTGGATTTATTATTTTTTATATGATTTCCTAAATTATTACCGGTACGATAAGCAATGTTAATGTTGTGCTTAGATAAGAGAGATTTAAGTTTTTTACTTGAATTTCCGATGAAAGTGAGGCTGTTGTATTTGATATTATTTTCAGTAAGGGGGTACACCTGGTTAATCGCATTTTTGAAAAACTTTTTATCTATCATATTGTCTATAATATTGGGATCATAATTATTATTTACGGCAATTTGTTTAATTATATTTTTCTCGATGTTAAAATTGGCATTTGAAAGTGGAATATTTACTAAACGATGTACCATACTATTGAAAGCTGCCATTTTGTGTTGGAAAGGATGTAGGGAAGTACTATGTATGACGCTATCAGTGTGCGATGGTTTGCGAAAAATTGAAAAATTATGTTTGTTATCTACTTTTGTTATTTTCAAATCCAAATAGTTAATCGAGTTATCTTTTTCCACCTCTAAAGTGAATTACAGGTATTCCCCACCAGATCTTCGGGACATCATGTTCACCTCCCTATTCCTTCCTCTGAATTAACAAAAAAGTCCTTCATTTACAATGCTAAGAAAATTGACAATCACTTTCCAGGGGAATTAAAACCTTTAACTTCCTTGGCCAATTTTCGAAAACGAACTAAATCTTAGTTTCTTGATAGACCTTATTACTCTATTATTCTGAGCATTGATTGATCGATATGACCAAATTGAATAACACAGACATCAGCTTAGATTGAGAAGGATTTGACACTCTCGGTTCTATTGTAAAGTTTCTATATATTTTGTACGGAAATGTGGTGTGATGTGTTTTTACTTCTAGGTATTACATTGTTTAGTTTGTATATTTTTTGATTGTGTGTGTTTATTTTTATGTTTCACATTGTTTAGTTCCTATGTTTTTCGCTTTGTCAATAAAGTATTTAATTTTAAAGACAATAAAGCATATTTTGATATAATTTGATTTAAAAAAAATCACGTCAACGCAGAAATCCTAACGTTCTCAACTCTAAAATGAACGACTGCATAGTTTTTTAAATATAATTCCAGATCAGATATTTCGAAATCCGTACGCTCAAATGCAAAATATAAGTTCAAAATGAAATTAAAGCTATCAAAATTTATATTGGTGTTTTTTTTTTCTACCGGATTTTGACAGCCAAGAGGTAGCAACGCTACTACTTATAGTCGAATACAAGAATGTTTAGGTACCACATAAAGCATATTATATAAGTTCCTTTAATGGAATAACTGCAAATAAATTTGTGAATATATAAATATCGAGTATATACGATTTTATCAAACAGAAGTTGTGAACGTTTTGTGATGTTTTTGCAAGAATTTTTCATCACGAAATACGCCCCTGCGATTGCTTATACTATCTAGGCCAAGTGACGTCTTAAACAAGATGATACATACTAGGTTTATTTTATTGGTGTAATAATCCAGTTAAGTGGCATCAACAACTACTTTTTTACTATGTATTTACAGAGTTTCATAAAACCTACTGTGACATCTGAACATATATTTACACGATTATAAATGAGAGCGTCAAGTTGAATAACTTTTAATTTTACGATACTTTCGAACTTTTTGGTGATATCTATTTGTTGGATCTATAAGAAATTGTGGAAATTTACATATTTTTTGTTATTATTGTTTCTAAATCTGAAAATGTTTCCGAAAAGAAAAAACTTTTTGAAAACCATTTCATGATTTTTAGGCAAGCAAAGTGATTCTCTATTAATTCCAATTAATATATACGTATATATATATATATATATATATATATATATATATATATATATATATATATATATATATATATATATTATATATAAAAAATATATTAATTATAGCTGGGTATAATAAATCGTAGATAAATAGTCGAAACGTCGACTGAGACAAATATGGTTGTTTATATCATAACTCCTTGCCGAATACCCAGCTATAATTAATATATTTTTTTAAAACTATCGGCAGTTACTTAATTGTATACTAATATATATATATATATATATATATATATATATATATATATATATATATATATATATATATATATATATATATATAATCTCTTGAAAATTATTAGCAATCATATTGATCAAGTTCAGCATTTAGGGAACATCTAGAGTCAAAAAAACATAACATCTCATCCTCTTTCAAACCAAAAATTCTTCATTACTGTGATAAAGGTATGATAATGAACTTCCTGGAAGCCATGGAAATAAACAAGATCCATAATAACAACAATTCAAATATATATATATATATATATATATATATATATATATATATATATATATATATATATATATATATATATATATATATAAATATATATATTTATATATATATATATAAATATATATATATATATATATATATATATATATATATATATATAATAAATTCGATGAACGATTGAATAAGATCAAGTTCACAGTAGAAACAGAACAAAATAATTCGTTAAATTTTCTCGACCTAACAATATCGAAACAACAGGATAAATTTTCATATAGAATATTCAGGAAACCTACTTTCTCAGACGCCATCATAAGTTATAATTCTTTCAGTCCAATTAGCCATCGACTCGCGGCTCTTAACTCAATGATTCATAGGGCTTTTTCGGTTCCTTTATCAAAACAAGACCTTATGGTAGAACTTGACGTGATTCGCGCGATAAGTATTAACACTGATTTTCCACTAAAAATAATAAATAGTTTAATTTCGAAAAAAGAGAAACATTTTATCAATTTGAAATTATATGGACCATACTGCAATAACAAAAATGTACAAAAGTTTGTGAGCATCCCTTATACGCACATCCCCTCTTCGAAGATCATTCAATTCTTTAAAAATAATAATTTGAATACTGCTTTTTCGAGTCACAGCAGATTGGATAGAATGATTTTTAATAACAAAATGTCAAAAGTCGATCCAATGAAGAGAACAGGAATTTATAGAATGGACTGTGAAGAATGTAATTCAACATATATAGGTCAGACCGGGAGATGTTTTGAAACCAGGTTAAAGAAAATCTAAAATTACTGTGATAAAGGTATGATAATGAACTTCCTGGAAGCCATGGAAATAAACAAGATCCAAAAATCCCATAATTACATTCTTCTCAATGACCAGTTAGACTTAAACCACTCCCCACTGTTAAATCTCTGATAACTTGGACCCATCGATTACATTTTACCACCCCCAGGTACCGAACCGAAATACTTATATTTTCAAGCGATGTCTTTGCAATTATGTATTCAGTCTTGATAATGCTGTAACAGGCGAAACTAGTCGAATAAAAAGTTATTTTCATTTTGTGGTTTTTAGACAAGTTGTTTTCATATTATTTAATTTTTAATATATATATATATATATATATATATATATATATATATATATATATATATATATATATATATATATATATATATATATATGTATAATAGGTAGAATTTCTTGTGCTATATTTTATATATTCGAGGTGTAGTTTTCTTAGGTTTAGAGCACAGTAAACTTCAGGTATTCAGATTTTATTAATCAATCTACATATGTTTCGGCGTGTTGTGCTTTTTTCAAAAATGACAGACCCAATGTAGTGTATAGCGTTGTTCAAATGAATTGATGAAATGTAGACTGCTGATAAACAATGTAAATGTCCCAACCATTGTTAAATCTTGAAAAAGGCACAACACGCCGAAACATATGTAGATTGATTAATAAAATCTGAATACCTGAAGTTTACTGTGCTCTAAACCTAAGAAAACTACACCTCGAATATATATATATATATATATATATATATATATATATATATATATATATATATATATATATATATATATATATATATATGTTATATATTATAACGTACCCTTTTTATAGCCTTATCCAAAACACTCTTGATTTTTTATCGGATATTACGTACCATATATAATTTCCAGTCTTTTTTGAGATTTACATCCACAAGAGACACATGATCTTCAAAGTGCTGACAACGAAAGCGAAGATGCAGTTCAAGAGGACAAGGTACCAAGTTATTCAGAGGCACTCTGCGCTATTCTAAAGTTATAAATTTTTTACAACGTACTGATGATGTGACTGATGATATTATGCAAGTGTCCTTTAAGGTTGAGGATCACATCGAGAATATGAGGTTCAAATTATTATAGAAAAATAAAAAAACTTAACTAACAAGTTTTTTTACTCAAAAAGACTAGAGTATATATTTAGTTTATAAGTTATATGTTCATGATTTAAATGTGTAGTTTAGTTTATATTCTTATACTCAATAACCATACTCATGTACGTACATAAGAAAATAAAATTATCAAATAGGCTAGTTAGGAGGTTTATCCAGCACTGTTTTTTCAGTTGATTCATTTTCACAAATTCGCTTATTTTGTGGAATGAAAATCCTCGTATGAACCTTTGATGCCAACATTTGTAATGAAAACTATTAACTAATTGAACATGCACATATTACAGAATACTTAGTTGAAGAAATTTCGCTTTCAAAGGTATTAATAATATATTATGAGGGTCTAAAGCCGGAAATTTGGGAAACTTGAGAAAAAAAATAAAAAAATTATATCTCCTTAACCATGAGTCTTAGGACCCAGGGCCCAAAGAGAAAAGGTAACAAATAATACCCCAACAATAACCCAACAAATTTTGAGCTTCGTGTGCCGAACACCCTGTATATTCAAGTTAATAATTGTAAAACTTATATTGCAAATGTATTTCAAACATCCAAAAGCGTAATACGTAGATTAGCGCTAATGTATCTAGCTAATTGGTCTGAGGAATCCCACAACGACATTCAACAGAGCATCCTGTATTGAAACAAATTGATTCATTGTGCCCATTCCACGAGTACGGGATGTCGAGAACATAAACAGCGATCATTCGCAGATAGCAAGAATTAGTGCGTTTCTTTATGGTCCCCCCGTCCTGCTACTTTCTAAAGATACGACGTGAGAAATTATGTTAAGAGCCCAGCGATCGTCGACACTCGACAGATGAGTACCGAGACTGAGAACTCGGGAAAAAATTTGTTGCACATGACACTTGCCCTGAATTCTCTTCGCTAGCTATTTATTCGCTTGAATGAAAACACGGTCAAATTGTGTATATTAACATGATGATATTGTGTTTTCTAACTAAAGTAGATCGTTTCATTTATGCATAGAAGTTCGAGTCGTAAAATTTGAGTATTTCTCATTGTTAATGATTCATTATTTCATTTGAACAGGTGTAAAAACGATTTATAAAGGTCGAACATTTCAATTCGATGTACGAACAACGCAATAAAGATTCCAATTTCATATTTCGAAGATAATAACGCAAGTGATACATTAAATGAAAAAACTTTTGAGCAGATAGCAGAGCTCAATTACTAAAGTCGTGAGTTGAATCATATTTTGAAAAGTCGCGCTTAACCCTTTCCGGCCCAAATTATTTTTTTGTGGAAAAAATATTATGTATGGTTTGATAATGGTTTAGTAGAGATACTCGAAGAAAATGAAACAAATTTCAAGATAAAAAAACACAAGAATCATCCTGCAGGATGTGGTCACTCCACATAATCAGTAGGAACATATAACCAAACAATATAACCTATTTTGCGTAATATAACATGAAACAGTTTTTGTCATGTTTCAAACACAATTCTACTTTGCACGCTGAACATTTCTTACAAATCATAGAACTCATCTGCATGAAGATTTTCTAAATATTCAGTTATTGGGTTCCCAACCCTCCCGGATTGCCCGGATGGCTCCGGTAATAATGGTCAACCTCCCGACTTCCCGGGGTGACTAATTTCCCCAGTTTTTTTAAAAATTATACGCAACCGCGCCCTAATAATCAAACTTCGATTTTTAATGATTATGATTTTGTGGTAAAAAACTGTCAAATATTAGAAGCAGAGTATATATGAATTAAAACTAAATAAATGATTTGACATTTTCTTCAACCCCCTCCCTACTAAACTCCTTAAAAAAATCTCCCGGGTTGGTCCTTTCGAAAATTGGCAACCCTATTCAGTAGGTAGGTACTCCAAACTTGCTTCCTCAGAACTAAAATAAGATAACACGATCACGTAAGTGCCCAGTGGTTACTTCAGAAGACCCCGACAAAATTAGTAATTTCGAAAGAAAGGAAACATTTACGTTCAATATATTCATGAAAATGCATAAGTAAGATATAAGTAAATAACTTTGGAGCCATTTTTCCACCATTCATAAATAAAAATAACAAATTCACATAGTTTCAGCAGATCCTCTAAGGCCCAGTTTCACAAACAACGGTTACTAAACGGTAACCATAAGACGCCGGTAACCCTCATTATATTTGTTTCATAATGTGTGGTTTAACAAAAACCGCTGGTCAAGCTTTAAATAATTTAACTCAAGCCTTAGGTAATGGTTAACTACCACTAGTCATATATCTAACCTCAAAAAATGTACTTTATTCTGAGTTTGACTTGATTCTTGATAGGTTTTTGATTCTTTGTTTGGTGTATATTCTAGCTCGTTTTTGTGTTCTACAAAGGTGTCTGGGTATACCGGTTTCTGTAAAATGGATGATTATGATATAAATGCCTTTAGCAGCGATGAAGAAAATAACAGAATTAGAAGGGCTCGTACATTTAGGGTTCGCAGTGATTATTTCGAGGAATACGACGAATATGATTTTTTTTCTCGATTTCGGTTGATGCCGCGAACTGTGGAGAATCTAATTGAAGAAATTGAAGATGCAATAAAATATCCCACCCACAGATATTTTTTTTAATAATTAGGTACTTATGTTCCATATTTATATGGTAAAAGATAAACCTTGTCAAATTCATTCTCACAAATTTTAAATGAATACGATATTTAATATTGAATTTCTTATTTTAGAAATGAATGCTTATCACCAAGCCAACAAGTTTTGTTGACTCTGAACTTTTACGCCAATGGTTCTTTCCTACGCATTGCAGGAGATCATCAAGGCGTGAGCAAATCTACTGCCTGTCGCGTGGTGAGGAGGGTAAGCCGAGCAATTTCCGCCCTTAGACCAACTTACATCTCAATGCCTGATCAAAATGAAGTGCAGAATATACGTCAAAGCTTTTACAACATAGCGAAATTCCCTCGATGTATAGGAGCAATTGACTGTAGTCATGTTAAAATTCAATCACCTGGTGGCGAGAATCCAGAGGTTTTTAGAAACAGAAAACAATTTTTATTTTATTTTTGTATTTTTCCACTAAAGATACCAATAAATGCTCTTCGTCTTTGGCAAAGTTCATAGATCGTTTTTCAAGTTTTGGGCAAGTTGACGAATTCATGTCCATTATAATTCATGTACTGTTCTGTTCGATAGTTACAAGTTATCTAGCCAAATTAATATAATAATTTATTAATAAATCAAAACATTTAAAACAGAGAATCACAGATCACGAAAAAGAGAAAATAAAGTAAGGTTAAGTTGTATACTTTCCGCCTCATTCTACTACCAACATAACTAAATAAAATTTAACCGGTAGTAGTTCGACCAACAGTTTATTTTGTTAGGTGAAACTTGTTATTTTGCAAACTCGTGGTTAACCTGCGGCTTTAAGTTTGCTAACCAGTACAGGTTACCACCAATTGTGAAACTGGCCCTAAGTAGTGTCCAACTATAGTAAACAAATGCACGTTATACGCGCTCCGACTCATTTCGGTATGTCTTCGATGAAAACATCAAATTTTACTATGTCAGACAACCCACAAAACACACTCGTATACTGAAATAGCCAACGAGCAGTTTTACTCATGACTAACAAACTATGATCTTCCTAGCTAACCAGTTGCCCTGAAAGGGTTAAAGAGCAAAACGAATTAAAAAGTAAATAATATTTTATTTTCCAAAAAAAAAATCGCAAAGTGCATCGTGATTGAGGAAAAAAGTTGAAAGCATTGAAGAAACGCTCCTCAACATCAACTCAATCCATATACCAATTTTCAAAAGTCTATCTTAAAAAAAATAATTCTAATTCGCTAAGTGCATCGCGTACTGATAGCGAAACAGATTGAGATGAAATTCGAATTGATTTCGTGATGAATAGTCATCACGAAATGCAGCGCGGTGGAGATAAAGAGTTGAATCCAAAAAAGGATTAACTAAATACGTAGCGAGAAGGATATTTATATTAAAATTAGAAATATCTACGTAAAAATAGCGACGGTTGTAGGAAACCAAATTTTGATACTTTCGTTCTGCAATCTCACGTACCAAATTTCAGCTCATTCGACTGGATGGGAGACGCTGGAGATGTCAATATATATATATATATATATATATATATATATATATATATATATATATATATATATATATATATATATATATATATATATATATATATATATACAGGGCTATTCAAATTCGAGTATATGCATGGGGATTTCGATAACGGTAAGAGATAGAGGGATGGTTAAATGGGGGCAAAGTAGCATATTTCAGAGGTCAGTTATATGGATAAAAAAAATCTGATCTAGCTCCTTTAGTTCTGGAGTTATATAGGAAAATTCGAAAATTTCGAAATCCTTTTTTTGCCTATATCTTTTTATTTAATGAATTGTTTTCAAAACAATTGTCACTTTGCCATTGCCACTTTTTCTAAGCTATCTAAATATCTGAATAAAAATTATATACAGGGTGTCGTATAAATTGGGCCACCCTCAACTTTCAATTTTCAAATACGGACCTGTATTTTTTATTGCTTTTTAAATGCCAAGAGTCATGTTTTATATTGACGTAGTATTTTCATCTGAATTACAGAGTGTTCTGAAAATATTGAACTACTACCCAGTAAAATTTCTACATTTTTTTTAAAATTCCAGCTCTAATTAAATAAATATCATAGAATAGAGGTATAAAATGCCTAGGATTTGGAAGATAATCAACATTATTCGACGTAAAATGTCTTCTTCGAGAATTCATCCACATTTCAGTTCACGCAACCCATGATCAATATACGAAAAAGTGAAATTTTTTCCAGTACGTACATGTATGTGTATTTAATCAATGACCAAACAAAATAATCTTCCAATGGCTATCATCATACTCTACACAAATTTTGAAATATTTCATTGTTACTTTTCGAACTACCTATATAATTATGTTTCATATTGGCGTTTTATTTTTATATAAATCATAAAGTGGTTTGTGAATACTGAACTAATACTAGTGATATCTCATCATTTTTCAATTCCATAACAACTCTAATTAACCTCAGTAGGTATGAGGAAGATCTGTTGTATGTATTCTGCTGAGAACTCACAACCATAATCTGTCACAAACATAACATTGTATTTGATCATATAGGTTTTCATATTTTATACCTTATCGCATAAGAACATGTTTAGTTATTATCTAGAATTGAAATAAGTCATTATAAGTTATCAATAATCGAAATAAATGTATGAATTGACGATCTTCTCGTTCCAGACATTTACAGAGTCGTTTGTTGAAGGTATTATTCGCTCTGAAGATATCTCTTCGGCGTAGTGATGCCAAAGCGTTCATGATTTTAATTCTTAAATCTTCTATACTTTCAATTTCGTTTTGATATATTCTATTTTTTAGTGTAACCCATAAAAAAAAGTCAAGCGGAAAGATGAATGCTCCTACTATTTCTGTAGAAAACGTTAATCATATCTCTTTTCTGCTCTATGGGGAAACACATTTTCAGTACTAACAGATTTTTCATTAAATACCAACGGTAATTTCAAGAAACTGTCAAAAGAATGACAAGTGAGGTGAACTAAATATTTATTTTCCAAAGCATACTATGAGAATTCAAATAGTTTAATCATAATTGTTGTATATAGCAACAGAATGCCCATAAATTAGCTGAAAATGTAGATAGTTCGGAAAGTAATTAACAATGAAATATTTGCAAATTGGTGTCTGTAATATGAAGATTGCCAGTCGAACATTTTTTTGTTTGGGCAATGATTATATGCACATAAACGTACTAGGAAGAATTTCGCATTTTCGTACATTGATCGTGGGTTACGTGAAGTGAAATGTGGATGAATTCTTGAAAAAGACATTTTTCGTCGAATAATGTTGATTATCTTCCAAATCCTAAAAATTTAATTAGAGCTGCAATTTTAAAAAAATGTTGAGATTTTACTGGTAATAGTTCAATATTTCCAGAACACTCTGTAATTCAGATGAAAATACTACGTCAATATAAAACATGACTCTTGGCATTCAAAAAAATGCAATAAAAAATACAGGTCCGTATTTGAAAATTGAAAGTAGGGTGGCCCAATTTATACGACACCCTGTATATAATTTTTATTCAGATATTTAGATAGCTTAGAAAAAGTGGCAATGGCAAAGTGACAATTGTTTTGAAAACAATTCATTAAATAAAAAGATATAGGTAGGCAAAAAAAGGATTTAGAAATTTTCGAATTTTCCTATATAACTCCAGAACTAGAGGAGCTAGATCAGATTTTTTTTATCCATATAACTGACCTCTGAAATATGCAACTTTGTCCCCATTTAACCATCCCTCTATCTCTTACCGTTATCGAAATCCCCATGCATATACTCGAATTTGAATAGCCCTGTATATATATATATATATATATATATATATATATATATATAGGTATATATATATATATATATATACATATATATATATATATATATATATATATATAATATATATATATATATATATATATATATGTAAGCTTTTGTACGTGACATTACTAGATAGTCATGAGAAACAATATGATTTTGACATGAACTTTCAATTTGAAGTTTGTGAATTGTTAAATCTTAAAAATATTAGTTAATTGAAAAGCTTATTGAAGAAGATAGTGAAGCATAGGCATTTAATTGTCGATTCACTGTTTTCAGGTTTGTTAATTTCTTTGAATTTGTTGGAACTTGCGAATAATAAAAGAACACTGTTTTCAGGTGAATCAATTTGTGTTTTTGCTTCAAGAAATTTAATTTATAATCTTATAAATCGACAATTTGGGTACATGCGACAAACAAATGGCAAAGCTGAGATTCCATTTTGAATTAGTAGCTGCAGAGAATGAAAAATCAAATGTAATAAGACTGAGTTCCATAACTGATGAAGATGAAAAGATATACCAAATTCCAAGCGACTTACAAACATTGGAAAATCATTCTGAATTAGCTAAGTTACCAGAATTTAAGAGAGTCGTAAAAACACTTCAAAGAAGAGGACAGTGAAGGAATGTTTATTTCAACTTGAGTGAGGATATGTTGAAATTATACAAAGATGAGGATGGTAATATGGCAATTGGAGAATACCTTCTTGAAGAAGTTCAAAACATGGATGAACAATGCATACACAATAAACAAACTGATGAGAACCTTATAAAAATTTTGGAAAAGTTGTCTGTAAAAGAAGAATATCCTAATAAAATAAAGAAAAATCTGGGCCATGTTGCTGGTAATTTTGTTTTAGACAAATTTAATGGAAAAAGGGTAAATGTTAAGCAGTGGCTAGATACTTATGAAACTGAATGTAAGAGATTGGAAATCACAGAAGATTCAGAAAAAATTGAGATGTTGAGGTTTTTCTTGGACGATGCGGGCAAAGATTGGTACAACTCAATGTTAATAAAAAATACATTAAACTCTGAATGGGAAGTTTGGAAAAATCATTTATCAGAAACTTTCGTAGATAAGGGATGGAATTCAATAGTCTACGCAATAAATTTTAAATATTTGAATGGCTCTTTGCTAGATTATGCTTTAAAAAAAGAGCGATTATTACTTGAAACAAATAAAAATATAGACAATATAACATTAATAAACTTGATTGCGGCTGGATTACCAATATATGTGAGAGAGAAAATAGATAGACAAAATTTGAAAAATTCTGAAGATTTATTCAATGGGTTAAGAGGTCATGAAAATATAGTTGAAAAGAAGAAGTATAACAGTAATAGGAATTTTGACCCTATAAATAAGAGCACAAAACAAGAATCGCAAGTGAAAAATTGTTATCAACCTTGCAGAATTTGTGAGAATAAAGGTAAAAATAATAGATACCATCCTCAAAGTCTCTGCTGGTACAGAGAAGAAATGAACAAGATCGAAAAAAAAACAGTGAACACAGGTGCTATACTAGAAGTAGAAGTGGATAACATGATCAAAAAAACTCGAATTCCCCCCACTAATTGCAGTTGAAGTACTACTAAACGATGTACTGGAAGCTAAAGGTATTTATGACCCAGGTTCTAGTATAACAGTGTTCAAAATTAGTACAGGTAAAGAATACGATAAAAGACAATTTTTATAACACTATAAAAACAATTAGTGGAAGGGGTAAAACTGAAGGATTAATTAAATTGAAAGCAAAAATTCTGGGAAAAGAAGATAATATTAATGCATTTATATTCGACAATGAGAATTTTGGATATGATATGATAATTGGATTAGATACCATACAGAAATTTGGGTTGACCCATGATCGGAATTTAAATATCGAGGTACATAAAGAAGATAAGCAAATTAATAAAAATAAGGCTGAAGAAGATATTAGTCAAATTGAAGAGAATAATGATTATAGTGAAAAAGAGCACAAACAAGACATAGATAATATTTTGGACGAATTGGAAGTAAATTTTAATGAGGGAATAGAAACAGACAGATTTACAGCAGACATTGAACACTTGAATGGAAATCAGAAAAAAACAAATGAATGAGTTATTAGAAAATTACAAACAAATTTTTGCGAAAGATAATGATGTTGGTAAAGTAAAAAATTATGAAGCCTTCATTGATTTGCAAATAGAAAAGTATTGTTATAAAAGACCATATAGATGCACAATAGATGATAAAATTGAGATAGAAAAACAAGTATCAGAATTATTGAAGCATGGTTTGATTGAGGAATCTTACAGTCCTTTCGCGGCCCCGGTTACGTTAGCATTTAAAAGAGATGAAGGAAAAAGGAGCCGATTATGTATAGACTTTAGAGATTTGAACAAAATAATTGTTCCTCAATCTCAACCATTTCCTTGAATAGAAGATTTAATGGTGAAAACAATTGATTGCAAATTTTTCACGACACTAGATGTTAATTCAGCTTTCTGGTCTATCCCATTAAGGTTACGAGACAGGTCCAAAACAGGATTTGTAACACAAGAGGGTCACTACCAATGGACCTGTTTACCGTTTGGATTGAAAACAGCTCCAGCTATTTTCCAACGTATCTTGGGAAACATAATGAGAAAAAACAAATTAACAGAATTTGCTGTTAACTACATTGACGACATATTGATTTTTTCAAAGACATTCGACGAACATATAAGACATCTAGAACTACTAATGGAAGCCATTCAAAATGAGGGATTCCGACTAAAATTCACGAAATGTAAGTTTGCAGCTAGTTCGGTTAAATATTTAGGACATGTGATAAAAGATAATACCATAACACCTCTCAGAGACAATTTAAAATCTATAAGAGATTTCCCAATTCCAAGTAACAGAAAACAAATAAGACAATTTTTAGGAAAAATAAATTTTCATCATAAATACATTCCCAATGTTACAATAGTACTAGATCCTTTACATAATTTACTTAGAAAAGAAACAAAATTTGATTGGACAGCAAAATGTCAGAATGCTTTCGAAAAAATTAAAAATTACTTATGCTCTGAACCAGTTCTAGCGATATTCAACCCTAAAGCACCAATATTTATTTACACTGATGCCAGTATTAAAGGTCTAGGAGCTGTCTTGAAACAAACACAATCGAATGGAGAACAAAAACCAGTAGCTTATTTCTCAAAAAAATTGAGTAAGGCACAGGAGCAGAAAAAGGCAGTGTTTTTAGAATGTCTAGCAATCAAAGAAAGTTTAAAATTTTGGCAACAGATCATAAACCATTGGAAAATTTAAACGTGAAGAATAGAACGGATGATGAATTAGGTGACATGACACATTACCTATCACAATACAATTTTAAGATAATGTATAAACCAGGAAGAGAGAATGCAGAAGCAGACTGTCTGAGCAGAAATCCTGTTTATGAATATTATGAAAATAATGAAGATAATCTAAAAACAGTAAACTTTATTACTTTGCAGGATATAAAAACAGATCAAGAACAAAATCAACTAATCAAAGAAAATGAAAAAGATTTTATAATGAAAAATGACATTTACTACAAAAAAAAATAGAGGTAAAAATAAAAGAATAATACTGAGTGAAGACTTTAGTAAAATATTGATCAAGAAAACCCACGAAAATTATTGTCATACAGGAATAAATCAAACAGAAACAAAAATACGACCATTTTATACAGCACCTAACCTATCGAAGAATATTAAAATGATTTGCAAGAATTGCGAAATATGTATAAAAAATAAAACAAGACTCAACAGAAGATATGGATTAATGTCTCATCTAGGACCAGCTGAAAGACCTTTTCAAATAATGTCATTAGATACAGTTGGTGGATTCGGCGGACAAAGATCAACTAAGAAATATATGCATTTATTGGTAGACCATTTCACAAGATTTGCATATATTCTATGTTCAAAGAGTCAGAATGCTAAAGACTTCATTAAATTGATGGAAAAAGTGACTAAAGAGAATAAAATTGAAACATTGCTATCTGATCAATATCCTGCTTTAAACTCTATAGAATTCAAAAACTATTTGGAAGAAAATGATATAAAATTAATTTTTACTGCAGTAGATGCTGCTTTCTCAAATGGCTTAAACGAAAGATTAAACCAAACTTTAGTAAATAAGATACGATGCAGATTGAATGAAAGAGAAAAGAAATTGGCCTGGGCTAAAATTGCAGAAGAGTGCACAAACAAATATAATGAAACAAACCACACAGTGAGAGGTTTTTCTCCTAAATACTTATTGAACGGAGAATCTACAGATTTATTGCCATCTGAACTAAAAGAAAAAAACAAAAGCATCGGAAATTTGGAAAAAGATAGGGAAATAGCACTACTCAGGATGAAGAAAATGCATGAGAATAACAAAGCTCGATTCGATAAATACAGAATCAATTATAATTTTGAGGAAGGAGAAATGGTTTATGTGACGAACGGAAATAGATTAAATAGAAGCAAAATGGATGAAATCAGGATAGGTCCGTTTGAGATAGAACATAAAATATCGGACTCAGTGTATAAGATCAAAGCAAGACATGGAAGTCGATCAATGGGTCTGTACCACGTCACAAAGCTTATTCCTGTATCATTTGATGATTGATGCTTAGTTTGATGAAATAAGCATTTTAAAGGGGTGAGATGTAAGCTTGTGTACGTGACATTACTAGATAGTCATGAGAAACAATATGATTTTGACATGAACTTTCAATTTGAAGTTTGTGAATTGTTAAATTCTTAAAATATTAGTTAATTGAAAAGCTTATTGAAGAAGATAGTGAAGCATAGGCATTTAATTGTCGATTCACTGTTTTCAGGTTTGTTAATTTCTTTGAATTTGTTGGAACTTGCGAATAATAAAAGAACACTGTTTTCAGGTGAATCAATTTGTGTTTTTGCTTCAAGAAACTTAATTTATAATCTTATATATATATATATATATATATATATATATATATATATATATATATATATATATATATATATATATATAAAAGAGGAAAACTATTTGGAATGCAGCAATGTAAAAGGAAACTCTTTAAAGTTTTTCCAAGCTTTCGGACAAAAAATTAATCATAATAACTTAATAAATAATAAAATTAATTTTCTATGTTACAATGTTTCTTATAACCTATTATGAACATATATATAAACATCCTCAAGATAGATTCTCCCTGATGATGAAATAAATGATTCCGAAATCTTGGAAAAACTTCAGAGTTTCCTCATACATTCCTGCAGTTCCTACAAATAGTTTTCCTCTTACCTAGTCAATGACTACCCTCCTTTTATTTATATATATATATATATATATATATATATATATATATATATATATATATATATATATATATATATATATAATACATTTATATTATATACCTATTTATATATGAAAAAATAATGGTAGTTCGCCATATAAACTATGGTCCGAAAACGATTCCTTTCCGAAATACAGGGTGATGAAGTTTTAAGGGAAAAATTAATTTTTTATTGTCATTTTCATACCACTTTAAATATTTTTGTCCACGACTGTACTATAAATCATTCATTATACGTGTGCTTCCTGAAGTATAATTATACCTATTATTCACTAGTGTGTATAATGGTTTATTATACACTGCATGACGTCACACTCAAAACGTATGTCCAAACTTGAGACTATCATTCACATTGTTAGGATAGTATTGTTATTAGATTTTTAGGTTTTATGTAACTAAGATAACTTTCAGGCAAATTATTAAACTAATATTTAATATAATGCCCAACTTATTGAATATTTACTCTAATAAATTATCTATTTCATTTTTATCAGAGTGAAAGAAAGGAATGGAATCGATGTCAAGTGAAATAGTTGACGTTTACGTGAGTATGCAGTTTTCAGTGAACACAGGAAAGGTTATGTCAACGCTCTTGATAACTATTTTTATTGTTGAAAATGCAGATTATTACTAACTTTTTCGAGGAAGTCGTGGACAAAGTATAGTATTCTACTCGCACAAAATTACAATTTTTTACTCGGGTGAATTGCGACACTCGCTTGCAGCTCGTGTCGCAAACTTCACCCTCGTGAAAAATAGCAATCATTTTGTGCTCGTTGAATAATATACTATTATGAAATTCTTTGAATTTTCTTTCGTAGAACGCATGGTTTTCGCGTAAAAAATCAGAAACATTTCTTTGTATGGTCATATGGATATAATTGAATGTTTATTAATGTACTAACAATAATTGATAACAATGTGAAAAAATTAAAACAAATCTAGTACTTAATAAGTTAAATTAAATGTTGAAAGTGCCCTTCTCCTGCTACAGTACAACCTTCAATACGACGGAAAAAATTAATTTCTTTCTTAAAACTTCACCACCCTGTATTTCGGAAAGGAAGCGTTTACGGACCATAGTTTATATGGCAAACTATCATTATTTTTTCATGTAGATGCACCTCCTTAATATTTCACCTTACTTGCATATATATATATATATATATATATATATATATATATATATATATATATATATATATATATATATATATATATATATATATATATACAGTGTGGAACAGCCAAATGGAATAAATTCGATAACGCATGAATGAGAGCGTGTTGGGAAAAACGCTTGGACACGTCGATTTGTATTTTTAGATGCGCATTTTTTTCAAAAAAAAATAATTATATAGGGTGTGTCATGTGACAGTGGCCGATACCAACTTTCTTATTTTAAATACAACCCCCTGTATATTACTAGTTTTTTGGATTCTTCAGAAAATTCTAGACATATTGCATGTACAATGTCCATACCTATCTTCAACTGTTTCAGAAATATTAAGTGTTTTCAGATGTATTACAAAAATTAACATTAAAAAAAGAAAATTATTTTATTTCACAAATAATGTAAAAAAAAACAAAAAACATTAATTTCAATGTAAGAGATGTTCAAAATGTTCGCCGCGAACGTCTTGGCAACATGCTAATCTGGTATAGAAATGTCTTCTAACGTTTGTAATACATCTGAAAACACTTAATATTTCCGAAACAGTTGAAGATAGGTATGGGATATTGTACATGAACTATGTCTAGAATTTTCTGAAGAATCCAAAAAACTAATAATATACAGGGGGTTGTATTTGAAATAAGAAAGTTGGTATCGGCCACTGTCACATGACACACCCTATATAATAATTTTTTTTTGAAAAAAATGCGCATCTAAAAATACAAATCGACGTGTCCAAGCGTTTTTCCCAACACGCTTTCATTTATTCGTTATCGAATTTATTCCATTTGGCAGTTCCACACTGTATATATATATATATATATATATATATATATATATATATATATATATATATATATATATATATATATATATATATCACATGGAAAATTTTACGAAAATCTTGGCTTAGGAGGTCCAAAACGGATAGGAAAAATACGACCTCAACTGACTGCTTTCCTTCGATACACTGCAATAGTATGTATTTTATAGGATAAAATACGACTACAAATTGCGAAATGCATGTGGTTGAGGAAAACCGTAAAGGACAAAGGACCGTATTTCAACATAAATTCAATGTAGGTACAAAACTTCAACCCTCTACTTCTGCCTTGAAAATCACTTCAGATACCAAATATCAGCTCATTAGGTGTAATTCGAACCTCTGGAGATGTTAATAAGCATGTGTCATATATTTATGTGAAAATTAGAAATATAGATTCTACAGTTCTGGATGTTGAGACTTTCTTTTAGGAAATTTTCTCCTCTTTTCGAATCTTTTTTGAAATTTCAAAAATCTGATTTCGTTTCTGAGATATTTGCAAAAAACTAAACCCTCCTTTTTTCCAGTAAATTATTTATAACTTTTACAATTTTTGGGAGCACAAATTCATATTTTTCAAAAATCAGCAACATGCTATTCCGAATCGAATGAAACCTTTTCATATTTTTCCAAGACCGCTGAAAAAAGTTGAACAAAAAAAACAATGCTATTATGCTAAAAACTCATAAACTCATTCCGAAATGAAAACGATGCTCGGTTTCTAGGAATGGAAATTAATTATACAACTCTGTAAATAAATTAAGATAGCTGGAAATTTGTGGACTGACAATATTTGATCTCGATGAAATTCGAGAATAATTCATTTCTCCAGAGACTTAATCATAGAACATGGATAAACGGATTCCTTCCGACCATATTATGTTAGCTTTAACTCTTTTACAAATAATCTATTTTCGTAGCTATACCTGATTGAAAATTTCCCTACTTCAATTCTTGACAATAAACAGAGAACTGAGGATTGAGATTGTTTGGAATGAAAACTATTTTTACTATCTTCAAACAATTCGGAAAATATAAACTCCGAAGGTGAATTGAAAGAATCGATATTGAGTTACATTTAAATTTTCACTCAAATCAACTAAAACTAAGACCTAATAGATTTTTCAATTTAAATCTTAATTGTCATGGAAATGACCGATCGGGAGATGACTTTAAAAGTGCTGGAGAAGTTCGTAGAGAATTTATCTGATGGTACTTTATTCTTGAAATCTTTTGATATTGGGTGTTTTTTTAGTGACTGTTAAGTGTGAGTTTTAGAATTTTGAGTTCTCATAACTTTGTCACGAATTAATATTTTTTCACGAAATTTTGGTCATACCTATTTAGGTACACGCTGAATCCAGTGGCGTGGTAATTTTTTCGATAAAAAAATCAGTAATAAAAAATCCTTTATTTCGACTTAGAAAAAACATCGTAGTATGCATAAAGTATAAACTTTAAAATAAAAACACTTGGCTTATGTTTCACAATATAAAAAATATTTAGATACTGTATTTAGCCGTAATAAAAAGTCGACATGTTTCGAGTTATGAACTCATTATCAAGACTGACTACAGGAGAGTATTACATCCTATTTTATAAGACAGACAAAAGCAAAGGTGATACCTGAAAATCAATTTGTTCGTTTACAAGGGGTAATTGACTATTATGGGCGGAACTTATTTCGAGAATTTCAAGAAGGTCAAGGCGTTTACCCTTGTTACCTGAATGTAACAATTTGGTTTTGTTGAAATCCAGGAAGTGATTGAATTTTATACAATGTTCAGAGAAGCCAGTGGTATTTTTGTTTTGTAAAATTGACTTTTTATGTTCTTCAACACGAATATTTATATTCCTTCCTGTCTGTCCAATATAGAAAGCAGGACATTCGTCGCAAAATATTTTGTAAATACCACTGTTTTCTCCGATGTTAGATTTTTCTTTATTATTGACCAAGAATGACTTCAAGTTTCTTTTATTTGTACAAATTGTTTTAACGTTATTTTTCGATAGTCTGTTACAAATTTTGCTACTCAAATTAGGCACATAATTTATTGGGAAGTATTTTTGTTCTTCATTAATAGTTTGCGTGGGGTATATTGAATGCAACAGATACTTTATTCGTTTTTTCCCAATGAACTTGTCGATAAGACTTTCATTGTAACCGTTATTGATGGCTAATAATTTAATCGTATTAACTTCAGTTTGAAAATTTGTTTCCGATAATGGAATCGTGAACAACCTATGTATGAACGAATGAAAAGCACTTAGTTTTATTTTAATGTGTTGGTTACTGTCGCTGTGAATTAAAGTATCTGTGAAGGTTGGTTTTCTATAAATGTTGAAAGTAAGAGAATTCAAATTCCTAGCAATCTGAACGTCTAAGAAATTCAAGGTACCGTTTTCGTTTTCTACTTCTTTTGTAAATTGAATCGAGTTGTAGAAAGTATTTATAAATTTAAGGAAGGTATCTAACTGCCTATCTGTACCGGTCCAAATACAAAAAATAACATCTACATAACGCCTCCATAATGAAACATTAGTAATTAAATTATTATCAGCATTGAAAATTTTTTCTTCTAAGTTATTCATGAAAATTTCACTCAACAAAGGCGATAACGGTGATCCCATGGGCAATCCGTCTTCTTGTTTGTACATTATATTATTAAATTTGAAATAACTCTGTTTCAAACAAAAGTTTAAGGCAGACATTGTTTCGTTGACTGCTTGGGTTGTTAAATTTGGGTTCATCTCTAGATATCGCTTAACAATATTTTTAACTTCTTGAGTTGGCGTGGAAGGAAATAAGTTGATAACGTCAAATGAAATTAATTTAGCATTTAAACTTTCTTCTCTGCTTCTCTGAACATTGTATAAAATTCAATCACTTCCTGGATTTCAACAAAACCAAATTGTTACATTCAGGTAACAAGGGTAAACGCCTTGACCTTCTTGAAATTCTCGAAATAAGTTCCGCCCATAATAGTCAATTACCCCTTGTAAACGAACAAATTGATTTTCAGGTATCACCTTTGCTTTTGTCTGTTTTATAAAATAAGATG
>JARQZK010002904.1:777500-870000 GCA_030704885.1 Cynegetis impunctata
ACCTGCTAAAAAAAAGTGCTTCCAGAGATTAAAAGGTCTGTTGCAGACGAATAGTGAATAAAATAGAAATCATCAGAACACCTATCTAAAATAATTCAATTTGTGCGTTACATACAGCCCATTACGATTCACTGGGTGCCTGGCACATTGGCGCATTTCCTGGGAAGCTTCCATGCACATGCATAATGACGATTTCGTAACTGAAGGACGACAATATCGCGTTCTGCATTCCTGAACTCAGCAAAATCATAATAAAGTATCATTATGAATATTGCGTACGCATTGTCGACATTCCATGCCTGATTCAACCAGGAATGGGATGTGAAGAATTCCATTTGTGAATTAGGTAAATAATACGAGAGTAGAGTTGAATATTTAATATTTATTTTTTTACAATTAGAAAATAGTCTCCATAAAACCAACTGTTGGGAATCCCTATACATCAATAAATATAAAAATTCCGTAAACCTAGTTAACGACCAGATTGAAGTTAACCCTTCTCATCTCCTTAATCTGTTCAATGTACCTAGTAATAAATCTGAATGAATTGCTTACTGTTATTTAGTTTCTCTAGGAACCCCTCTGTTATTTTCAATTTTCGTATAAATAGATTGCTTTGTTATACCATAGTTTAGTACGAGATGAAGTCAATGTTATGACGAAACGCGTTTAATCAATAGATTTAGATTTTTAATCCAACCTGTGAAAAGTTAGTTTTTTTTTTATTTCTTTATAAAGTTATTTAATATTTATTTTAATTTTTAAGCGTGTTTTTTCAATATATATATATCTCCTCCTGACAAAATTTTTAGTCGTATTTCATCCCATAAAATACATACTATTGCAGTGTATCAAAGGAAAGCACTCAGGTGCGGGAGTATTTTTCCTATCCGTCTTAGAACTCCTAGACCACGATTTTCGAAAAAATTTTCATGTCATATATGGGTCATTCTACGATAAGAGGTCTCAAGTACATGGAGGATGCGGCCAAGGAAAAAAGTTGGAGTTTTTTGATTTAACACGTACTTACATTACGACTTTAGTTTCTTTTAAGTGCACATATACGTAAAAGCAAGTCAATTTATACATTTTCAGTTATTATTTAGGTAGCCAGGGAAAATACATAAGGCAAGGTAGAGACATCAAGACTTTTTTGGTCAAAGGAAAGATTTGATGTGATAAAACTATTATTGAAGTTAACTTTTATGAAACATTTTACTTAACTATATCTGAATTAGAACATTAACTATCCCACAGATAGAAGAAAACATTTCGGCAACGAGAACTCGTACGTCCTGACACCCGAAGGTGGTTACTATAATCGCTAAGCAAGAGTAAAGTTAATACATCCATTCGATGTAATTCAACAATCACACGCCGCAACTAACAAGCGCTCCAAATTTTATCCCTTTTACAGGTAGCAATTGAATAGAAAACAGAATTCTTCGTGTTAACGATACACGTGGTACGATTCGTGGCAATAAAATGAAGTGAACTAGGACAATTTATTTGAAACTAATCAAATATTGTATAATAATGATACTGATGAGCCCCAAATAAGGGCGAAACAGACTGTCTATCATTTCCATTGATTGTGATAAACAACTTAATATTTCTGACATACGCCATCCTAAGGTATATGGGGGCATTTCGATGTTTCGTTAACTCGTATAACCAGCTCCGCTAGGAGGTTTGTTTGATTAGTTTCAAATAAATGTCCTAGTTCACTTCAGTTTATATATATATATATATATATATATATATATATATATATATAAATATATTATATATATATATATATATAAAAATATATAGATATATATATATATATATATATATATATATATGGTAAGGTACGTTCCTTCGTTGATTTCCTCAACCACGAAGCACTTCGCAAAAAATTTTTATTTTCAACTTTTCAATTCGATTGCCTATTTACATATGATTTTTAAGAACATAATTCAATCCGTTGGAATCGCATCTCGACGCGATGCAATATGACCTTAGTGATACGAGCTCTGCTGCTTTGAGTTTTTTATATTGGTAAAACTGACGGTTCGTTTGCTACTACACAAATACCTACTAATTTTTCTCCGACATTCCAGATATGCAAATTCTTCTATTCTACCAAAAGTATTCGAAATTAAATTACCTGGAAGGTTTTGGAATTTATAAATCTGGTAGACAATCTAGGGGACCCTATAAAACTACAAGTCGCCATAGGTACCTGCTTACAAGTCATGACTATTTAGAATATTTGGTAATGCTCGTCTGTATACCTGGGTAAACCAGTATTTTCAGGATTTATTCCAATTTCAGTCATATGGGCTGAAACGTCCATTAAGCTGGCACTCCAAGCTCCCCACTCCAAGAGTAGGACAGCTCAGTGTTGCCGTTTCGTTTTTGACAAATATGCTAAAATCTGTCGGGAAAAATGCTAAAAAATGCCAAATAAATTTATTGATATGCTAAAAAAAATGCCAAACAGTTTAAAAGTATGTTTTAATACAATTATAAAAATTTAATATTTATTTTGATCAATAATTAATTGATTTTAAGCAAAATCAAAAAAATATATAATGTAGGAACATTTTGTTCAATGCAACATCATGTTGTCCGTACTTCTACTGTCAGAAAATGTTGTCCTACATATTTCTGATAGGCAATAGACCCTTGAAATTGCGGTGTGCTCACTTAAACGTTACTATCACAAAACATCAACTACCTATTTACGCATAAACGTAAAATGAAAATCGTCTTAATCGTAGCTAACCCGCTTCGGGTGCTAACTGAGCGATTCCCCTAATCGTAAAACGTAAACAAAAAAATCGTTTCTTCGAATATTGATGAGTTCCCCTATTAGATAATTATGTTAGGTTTCAGAAATGCCAATAGACTTTATCTTGATATGCATTTCTTCCTTAGGAAAAGTCATTCAAGTGTTAATATCCATAGCAGATTGAAAATTTTCTATTATAGGTAGAGGGAGGCCAAAAAATGCTAAAAACATGCAATATGCTAAACTCAAATTTTACATGCTAACTGAGACAAAAAAATGCTAGATTTAGCATTAAAAATGCCAAAACGGCAACACTGGGACAGCTCCCGGAAGCTGTCCCATTCTTTTGCCAAACATAGTTCACTGTCTGACCACTACAAGCGCTCGAATACAACATTGTTTTGTCATAATATTCAATATTCAAATTATAAGATTATTTTTATCACTATTCTCTCCACTATTTTTTACCAAGGAAAACAATAAAAACAATTGTATTTGGAGGAGAAACAGTACAACTCCAATACATAAACCTTATATTAAATGACGAATAACACGGGTCAACAAAAATTTGAGATTGACATTAAAGAGTGAAATTTCGGTAGATCGGACGAAAAAAAAATATTTGTCATGAAAAAGTTTGCTTTTGTATCCAGGAGAACATTTGAACTATATTTTTAAAAATCTGTGATTTTAATTTTTATTTTAGGATAAATCAATACAAATATATGTATATATTATTTTTATTCATTTTGACTATCAGACTAACTTACAAAAAGTGGAAAATAATTCAAAAGTGCGCAGTATCACTTTTTCTTTTATGTTTTTAACTGATTTTTCTCAATAATCCCCAAATATAGTCTCCCATTATATTTTAATTGTATTGGCTTGATAACTTTGTTCTAAGTTCATAATATCTTGATGGGAACGTTTTTAAAACGTATTGAAATGAGCATACAGCATATGTACTTTTAATAACATCCTGGTTTTGAAATTTTTCAACATATTTTCAACTAGCTTTTGGTAGTTTTCAGCTTTGTTACATTCTGAAAATCCAGAGAATACTGCTTTCAAACTGCTCCAACTTGATTTTTGAACCCTATTGAGCAAGTTTGGAAATTTTTCATCAGCAAAAATCCGTCTAATTTACGGAACAATAAAAACTACAACTTTAACCTTATTTGCTTCTGACAATGACAACAATTTTTATTCAAATATTCAAAAGCAAAATTTATATAGAAAAAAAGTATTTTCTTTTCGTTTTGGTGCACAATTAACCGGAAAATCATAAAATAAAATAAGCTTTAGGACAAAGAATGAAATTTTTTTTGTTGAGTCGTGTAATTTGTTTGTTGAATGGAATTTACTTGGTGAAAGTTCATATTCATAACTTTATAAAGAAATAAAAAACTAACTTTTCACAGGTTAAAATAAAAATCTATTGAGTAAACGCGTTTCGTCATAACATTGACTTCATCTCGTACTAAACTATGGTATTACAAAACAATCTATTTATACGAAAATTGAACATAACAGAGGGGTTCCTAGAGAAACTAAATAACAGTAAGCAATTCATTCAGATTTATTACTAGGTACATTGAACAGATTAAGGAGATGAGAAGGGTTAACTTCAATCTGGTCGTTAACTAGGTTTACGGAATTTTTATATTTATTTATGTATAGGGATTCCCAACAGTTGGTTTTATGGAGACTATTTTCAAATTGTAATATATTATAATTGTGATTAAAGGTATGGTTTTCTTGAATAAGATGACACGCATAATTAGAATCAGTTTTCTGCTTAATATAGCTACGTTGGTGTTCGTGTATTCGAGTTTTGAAATTTCTAATTGTACGTCCTAGCGTACGTTTCCTAGCACTCCGCCTAATGAAACTGTAAATTTAATCAAAAATTTTCTTATTTCTAATAATGTTCATCCACTTATACAGTCAGATATTACTCATTTACTGGAAATTTGTTTAGAACAAAATTATTTCAGTTTCAACAACGTGTGTTATAGTAATGAGGAAGGTTTGACTATGGGAAATCCGTTAAGCCCTCTGTTATCAGAAATCTTTATGGATAATTTAGAGAAAACTATTATGAACCACTTCAGCAGTAAATACTTTCTTTATTGGTATAGATACGTTGATGACGTCATTGTTTGCTACACTGGTACAGATAGACAATTGGATAATTTCATTACTTATATTAATTCCATACACCCTCGTATTAAATTTTTCTCTAGAAACTGAAATGAATAATTCTATTAATTACTTAGATTTAACCATCACCAGAAAAAGCAACAAACACGAATTTTCAATTTTTCATAAACCATCTCATACAGATATTACAATTCATAACACATCACTACACCCTTTTTCACATAAATTAGCGGCTTATCATAGTATGATTCATAGACTTTTCAAAATTCCGTTGTCCGAAACTAATTTTCGGAAGGAATTGCATATAATTAAACAAATGGCAGTAAATAATGGTTATTCACCTAATATGATTGACAGCCTCATTCAGAGGAAAAAATACAAAATGGCAATTTCAGAAATTTACCCACTTATATCCGAAAAAAGTAGAGTATTTAGCAGTTTAACATACTTGGGCAAAACTTCCGAAAACCTGAAATTGTTTTTTCAAAAACAAAATTTCAAAATTTCATATAAAACCAATAATAGCATTGGAAAATTGATTAAAAACAACAAATCAAAAATTCATAGAGATGAACGTACTGGTGTTTATAAACTCGACTGTAACGATTGTGAAAAATTCTATATAGGACGTACAATTAGAAATTTCAAAACTCGAATACACGAACACCAACGTAGCTATATTAAGCAGAAAACTGATTCTAATTATGCGTGCCATCTTAATCAAGAAAACCATACCTTTAATCACAATTATAATATATTGCAATTTGAAAATAGTCTCCATAAAACCAACTGTTGGGAATCCCTATACATAAATAAATATAAAAATTCCGGAAATTTAGTTAACGACCAGATTGAAGTAAACCCTTCTCCTCTCCTTAATCTGTTCAATGTAGGTACCTACTAATAGCTCAGAATGAATTGCTTATTGTTATTTAGTTTCTCTAAGTACCCATCTGTTATATTCAATTTTCGTATAAATAGATTGTTTTGTAATACCATAGTTTAGTACGAGATGAAGTCAATGTTATGACGAAACGCGTTTACTCAATAGATTTTTATTTTAACCTGTGAAAAGTTAGTTTTTTATTTCTTTATAAAGTTATAATTTGTTTGTATATAATATCATTGAATTCTGGTTTTAAGTGACAAAGTCTAATATAATACGAAATTCAAAAATAAAATCTTTAAGAATAAACTTTTAAAACGTTGTTCTTTGTTTCCTGGAACTTTTGAAAAGTTGAGCTGTCCTTTTCTTACACCAAGGTTTTCAAGCGAGGGTTCAAGATAGTTCAAGATTCCCAATAAGAAGTGAGAGACGTTAGGTAGGTACCTACTTAAGCATTATTCACCCATGTCCATTAAGTTAGCAGAGCAAAGTCAGCAAACCAAAAAAAGGATTATGTGAAAATTATAAGCTAATTACAAGCTAATTTAGTGCCCTTAAATTAAATTTCAAGCTCCTTATTTAAAAAAAAACAGCATGCTCTGCTGGCTTAAGATAATATTAGCAGAGTACCATGTTGAAATGGACTGAGAAGAAAAATGATGTGAAAATTATAAGCTAATTACAAGCTAATTTAGTGCCCTTAAATTAAATTTCAAGCTCCTTTTTTAAAAAAAAAAAACAGCATGCTCTGCTGGCTTAAGATAATATTAGCAGAGTACCATGTTAAAATGGACTGAGAAGAAAAATGATAATGTGAAAATTATAAGCTAATTACAAGCTAATTTAGTACCCTTAAATTAAATTTCAAGCTCCTTTTTTTAAAAAAAAAAACAGCATGCTCTGCTGGCTTGAGATAATATAAGCAGAGTACCATGTTAAAATAGACTGAAAAGAAAAATGAAAATGTGAAAATTATAAGCTAAATACAGGCTAATTTAGTGCCCTTGAATTAAATTTCAAGCTCCTTTTTTTTTTAAAACAGCATGCTCTGCTGGCTTAAGATAATATTAGCTAAGTACCATGTTAAAATAGACTGATAAGAAAAATAATAATGTGAAAATTATAAGCTTATTACAAGCGAATTTAGTGCCCTTAAATTAAATTTCAAGCTCCTTATTTTTTTAAAAAAAACAGCATGCTCTGCTGGCTTAAGATAAAGTTAGCAAAGCACCATGGTAGAATGGACTGGAAAGAAAAATGATAATTATAATTTTCACATTATCATTTTTCTTTCCAGTCCATTTTACCATGACGCCCTGCTAAGTTTATCTTAAGCTAGCAGGGCATGCGGTTTTTTTTTTAAAAGAAGGAGCTTGAAATTCAATTTAAGAGCACTAAATTAGCTTGTAATTAGCTTATAATTGTCACATTATCATTTTTCTTCTCAGTCCATTTTAACATGGTACTCTGCTAATATTATCTTAAGCCAGCAGAGCATGCTGTTTTTTTTTTAAATAAGGAGCTTGGAATTTAATTTAAGGGCACTTAATTAGCTTGTAATTAGCTTATAATTTTCACATAATCTTTTCTTTGTTCTGCTGACTTTGCTCTGCTAACTTAATGGACATTATTCACACAGATATTCAGCTATATTACTTTGAGGTTAAAACCTTCACCTGATACTAATATCTTTAAAATTCTTAAAATTTCGTCTAATACACAGGTAGATCTCCTAGGACCTTTTGTTTGGGTTACCTTCCCGTTACAACAGCATATCGGAAACACGAATTACTCATGGAATTTCCGGACCTAAATTATAAATCCCCAAACGGAACAAATTTCAAGCTACCCGCCTACATTGCAGACGATGAGAAAAAGTCAGTATAAATCGTCCATTATAACCTCCCGTATTTACAATTTAAAAACTGGTACTAATAATGGGCAATACCCGCATTCAAGCCTTAAGTAAATTCAACACTAATCCCAACATTATGTCTACATTCATTAAACGACATTTAAACCATCGCTACAAAGGATCATGAATAATGTGGATTAATAATAATAATTGAAACGATGTAGGAATAAATTCGTTATTTTTGTACGTAACATCCAGTATGGTTTAAATTAAACACTTATCTAAAGTGGCTTCGCATATTTTAAGTTCGTAACCAAGCCTTATCTCAGAGCAATAAAAACAATAACAAGAACTTGGAATTATACATATCTCAGAGGAACAAAATAGCTATTTATAATATCAGAGGTCAAAGGCAATAGATATATGAATATATTACACAAATATATGTATATATATATATATATATATATATATATATATATATATATATATATATATATATATATATATATATATATATAAACTCATGGACAAAATTAACACACTTAAAATTATACTAATTTTTGATTTAAAATAACTCTTTTAATTTTCAACCGTTTGAAATGATTTTTTCGGCTTATTGTAGAAAATAGATTGGAGTTATTAAAAGCATTTTGAATTTATGAAAAAATGAATTTGACAATGTATTACACCGGGGGGAATGAAACAATATTTATGTAGCGTAAATTGTGAACACCCTGTGGGGTGAACTAAAGGCTACAAATTTTTTCTTTATAAATGGATAGCAAGATTAATTTGTTCTCGATATTTTGTTCCTTGATTCAGTTCAATATTTGTCTCTTCACGAAAGATACAAATTTTCAAAGAAATCTCTACAATTTTTGCGACGTAAGTTAAGAAAATACTAAAAAATCTTAATATATTAAATAGTTGCTTCAAAAGCAACAATAATTAAATCAAAATTCAACATAAACAAGTAACAAATTAATAACGCGTAAATTATTTATAATTTGCTGAGGAATTTTTGCGAGAACTATACGTTCAAAATCTTGAATGTTTATGGGAACAGGTACATGACTTTTTTTGGAAAATCCCAAAGATGCTCAATTGGGTTTAAGTACGCACTTCGGAGAGGAAAGTCTAATTTTTGTCTGTGTATTTTGCCACCTACAATTTATTTTGTGAATAATTCACTCTAGGTTAAATTTGAGCAAAAACTGTAGATTTCTTTGAAAATTTGTACCTTTTGTAAAGAGACAAATATTGGAATGAATCAAAAAACAAAATATCGAGAATAAATTAGTTTTTTTTAATCATTTCAAAAAAAAAATTGGTAGCCTCCAGTTTACCCCACAGGGTGTGTAGAATTTACGGTACATGAATATTGTTCCATTCCACCCGGCATAATAAATAGTCAAATTTATTTATACAAAAATTCAAATATATATATATATATATATATATATATATATATATATATATATATATATATATATATATATATATATATATATATATATATATATATATATATATATATATATATACAGGGTGTCCCGTAAATAACACGCCAGAGTGACACTGGAGGTAGATTGGCTTCAGGTCAATCAGATAACATCAACTTGACCTTAGTAAAAGTTTTCTGGTTTACGAGATATTGCCACTCTTATGTTTTTTTCAAAAATCTATACTTTTTGGTCATTTTCTCGCCTGTTTTGAATATAAATAAGTTCTAACTCATGGTTTTTTTTCTTGTGCTATCATCAATATATGGTTGAGACAATCGACCTATCATTTCACTAAAAACAAGCTCGCTAACCTCAAAAAAAAATGAAGTTGTTTCAATTTAATTCAAATCCGAAAACCTTAAGTAAAGTTTGACTATTTACTGTGAAAAAATATTGTACCAGACAGAATCAGCAAATGATCTTAAAAACTAGCCTATTTAATGCCTACCCGATATTGCCCGCAGAAGGATGAACTTGGACGAAGAAAACATGTCGCTATTCAAACACCCTGTACAATAAGTTCATTCATTTTTTTTGATCATCTTATAAGTATTACATTTTCTCAAAGAACGGAGCTACTATTTGGTGAAAAATTCATTCAAATCGGATAACCGCCTGAGAAAATATTCAGTCAAAACTTAGGAAATATATAAGCTATACGTTAAATTTGCGGCGCAGTGTAGTTCGCAAGTAGCACGACTTCAATGACTAAAATTGGAATTTTTAGACTTTTGAAAGAAAAAAACCACAAATGTTATACCGTTTTCGAAAGAGCATTAAATAGGCTAGTTTTTAAGATCATTTGCTGATTCTGTCTGGTACAATATTTTTTCACAGTAAATAGTCAAACTTTACTTAAGGTTTTCGGATTTGAATTAAATTGAAACAACTTCATTTTTTTTTGAGGTTAGCGAGCTAGTTTTTAGTGAAATGATAGGTCGATTGTCTCAACCATATATTGATGATAGCACAAGAAAAAAAAACCATGAGTTAGAACTTATTTATATTCAAAACAGGCGAGAAAATGACCAAAAAGTATAGATTTTTGAAAAAAACATAAGAGTGGCAATATCTCGAAAACCAGAAAACTTTTACTAAGGTCATGTTGATGTTATCTGATTGACCTGAAGCCAATCTACCTCCAGTGTCACTCTGGCGTGTTATTTACGGGACACCCTGTATATATATATATATATATATATATATATATATATATATATATATATATATATATATATATATATATATATATATATACATATAATAAATATTTATATAGAGGTATATATAATTAATCAAGCCTATCGATTTTTTCTTGTATTCACATAGGTATACAAATTTTTACTATGTACTTTATATGTGAAATAGAACGTATTCAAATTCATTAAACTTTCTGACTATCATCATTCTAATACCAGAAATAAAGAAATTTTATGCATACCGAGGCATATTGTCTAAGTATGAATCTGTACCATCGTATCAGGTCATTAGACTTTTTAAACACTTACCACTAATGGTAAGGTCACTTAAATTATGTGCATTTGAAAATATATTGAAAATCTATTAATACTATAAGCCTTATACAGTATGGGATATTATTTGACCACTAGAATTAAGACTTCTGAAATAATAATGTGGAAACGTTATTTAAATTTCTGTTTTTACATTTATTGTATTGTAATTTGGGTTTTACACAAAGTATAGTAATATATTCTTTGATTTCAATGAAAATTTCGATTATTCCAAATAAGTACGTAACTATAAGTAATACACATGTGTGAAACATATTCATAATTACAGAAACAATGCCAATAGATGAGATCTCCTCAAAATAATCAGATTTGGGAATCATTCTATCAGAACACTTTCATTATGTTTGAAGGAATAATTTAAATAAATTATTTTATATACTCAACATAATTTACATTATGTAATTCGATGAATTTGGCTTACTCTTAGAGTTTTTTGCAAGAAAGTACTTCACATTTTGAATAAAATGATAGGTGGTTTAAAAGTGTTTTCAATAGTCATATAAAAAGAAAAATCCTAAAGGAATCATTTTGATCTACGAATAGTCTACCTCTCGGTCTAGTTAGTGAATGAGACGTCTATAATATGAATAATTCTGAATCAAGTTCAACGACAGGGTCAAGTATCTGGCACAATGCATACATTAAGGAGGTAATTAAAGTTTGATGATTAAGTTTTCTCTCACAATTCAACGTATTATAATATCAAATATAGTAACAAGTATGTGTATCCTTTATACTATTCCAACAGCGAAATATCTAATTAGAAAATATTAACAACATGATAAAGTGTGTACCTGAAATTTTATTCTTCAATTAACTCAAATATTTATCATAAACTAAAGAAAAAATTGTTTTTCAATTTATCTAGAGCACTACGTATTCATCATATCAACCTACCAACTTGAAAAACCAGTTGAATTCACTTTTCTAGGTGAAATGAGAAATTATTACTTTATGCTTTGTAGAGCGGAAATATTTCTAGTTCACGGTTTGAAATATGCAATAACTAATAATTATTATTACATGATAACACAGGAGAAAATATAACAGCTATCAACAATTTCTTTGTTAGCAGCAACTGTCAATAATATCCTTTAAATAAGTATTCTCATTTATGAATGTTTAAAATTATAGAAAACTAAGTTTAAACAACCTTTTTTGTAAGAGGAAATAAACGTTGTGAGGTGAACATTCAAGTTAGGTAAATATTGTAATTTATTCAAAAACAATCCAATTTACAAAATTCTCTGAATGGAATAAAATGGCGACCTATCAAATGTAACTATCCATTCTCAATCTTCCTCTTTATGATTTCGTGAAATATAAAATCGTAGTAGAAATAAATAATGAATAGTTGAAAAAAAATTAAATCGGTAATTTAAAAATTTCAACAACTAACCTCGTACTTGACGCCGGCAAGTCTCAGCCAAGTTTCAACTTTGAGACAATAGGGTGATAACGACGGCAAGAGTGGTGTACGAGAAAACTGGTACAAGTATACAATATCCTTTTCATAATTCGTTTTGTGCACTACAACTTTTGGAGGAGCTGGTTCCTTTTCTTTAGTAGCTGTAGCGTCGCCAGCACCAATTTCTTGTTTAGCCTCCTCGGCTTTATCGCCGACAACATCCTCTTTGATTTCTTTCGTTTCCATCGCGGGAGCGTTATTTTCTACTTCTGTAGCCATATCCGAAAAAAATTCGACACTCTCAAACGAAACGCACAGACAAACAGTTAAGTTCAAATACAAGCTCTACAAAAGAAGTAGCAGAACCGACAACTACAACCAACAACACGAGAAGACGGACGATTCAATCAAATCAAATCGAACCAGAGAACGAGGAACGAGAGAACGCAGCAACACAGCGAGCTCGGGCGGGTCGGTTCGTGACGTCACTCTTCGGCTAGCTGCGACAAGGGCGCGGGGCGCTACTCATTCTCCCCCTCGATCAGTGGCGTAGTTAAGGGTTAACTGAATAAAGTTTTATCATATCATCTAATACATCTCGAAATATAGAATCGAAACTATTAACTTCTTTTGAAGAACAGTAGCAATAATTGAAGTTTAAAATCTCTTTGTGATAATTACTTTCTTAGGGGAATGTTTGTATGGTTGTTTTAGACATAATTCGATGTTATATTTTTCTCATGAAAATTTTGATATGAACATTCAAAATAGAAGAATAATTACTCAATTCCAACAACCTATCAAAAATATTCGGACGTTTAATTCAATACTAATATTAAACAAGAATCTCCAAGAAAAAATACAAATACCCAGTACCACGTAATTGGTAACTGGAATAATTAATGTAAATATTGTAAAGGCTCTACCTGTATGAAAAACATCCACAAAAAAATAAAGTAACTGATTTTAGTAGATAAAACAGCAAAAACAATGGTAGAATTTACATCTACTCTCTTAATGGTTAATTAGAGTAAAAAAGAATAATTCGTCTAGATTTACATTATGACCCTTTCTATACGATATGTTTGATGAGTTTCTTAACAATTAATTTTATCAAAGATAAATATCTCCATAAGTTACTGCATTCCGTCGTTAAAAACTTCTCTATCAGAATTATAGCAGGTGATCTACTCGAGGTTGTAATTTTATGTATCCACGTTTTGTAAAATTATTCGCCTAAGAGCGAAAATTGTTGATGTGAAACTTATTTTGTGTTAAAATTGATGTTTTCGAATTTTTTATTCCAAAAATGTCTTGGTGATCATTAGACCACGGAGATATATGAAAATAATTCATTGCAGCTGGCAGAATATGTTCAGTGAAGTTTGAAATGAAGAGTTTTAGTTGTGGATTTAATTATATTCGATTATAAACGACTAAAAATTAACATAGTTTTTCTAAACAACAATTATATATATATATATATATATATATATATATATATATATATATATATATATATATATATATATATATATATATATATATATATGATTAACAAAACTAAATTTGATTTTACTACGTTTATTATCACAAAATATTTTGAAAAATATAACACTGCGATTGCAATTTCGGTCACTAGACCATCATCGGGCAGATTGAGTTGAGAACTGAATACAAAATAATTATAGATTTGCGCTTACGGGTGGGAAAGGATTATTGTAGGTACCTAAATAGACAAGAGGAACATATATTGTCTATTTAGGTACCTACAATAATCCTTTCCCACCCGTAAGCGCAAATCTATAATTATTTTGTATTCAGTTCTTAACTCAATCTGCCCGATGATGGTCTAGTGACCGAAATTGCAATCGCAGTGTTATATTTTTCAAAATATTTTGTGATAATAAACGTAGTAAAATCAAATTTAGTTTTGTTAATCATGTTAAATTATCACGTAGTAACGACGGATTCCATCAACTATATATATATATATATATATATATATATATATATATATATATATATATATATATATATATATATATATATATATATATATATATATATATATATATATATATATATATATATATATATATATATATATATATATATATATATATATATATGAAAAACTTGGTTCTCGGGATGAACCGCGTAAAAGATTTGAAAAATCTCGACGTTTCGGCTCCTTTTGCGAAGCCATCTTCAGGAGAATTACAAGGGAAAATAATTCAGATACGTGGCCTCAATCTGCCTACTCCACGAATCGAATTAGGAGGAATCGGAAATAATACGATTGCGTGGTCTCAAACTGCCTACTCCACCAACCGTACTGCTTCCTGTCAACTCTGAAGTCTCAACCTGCCTACTCTTCAGAGTCAACTGACGGGCCGATCGTCGCGTGGCCGTATTTATAGGGAAGGGGGGCGGGTACTCTATTGACGTAGTTATTGACGTAGTATTGACGTCAATGGGGTATTCACGCACGGTATCAGTGCGGGATGCACTCCGATTGGGTGTGACACGGCGACCACTGAGAAGCGGCTTCCATGCTGATGGGAGTCTGTGACTGTCATCTCTGGTGTTCAAACAATTTGGACGTTTTTCTATTTCTACAGCTTCACGAAATATTCGGGATTTGAATGATCGGACGGGAGCAATAGTTCTTGTATTGGGGAAATCGATAATGTGGCCTGTTTGGGTGTGATGTTGGGAAAGGGCGTTGGTGATATCTGAATGTCTTACTGAAAGTGAATGTTCCTTGGCACGGACCTGAATTCGTCGGTTCGTTTGTCCTATATAAGAACGAGGACAATTGGAACAGGGAATCTCATAAACACCGTGATTTTCGTTAGGAATTTTATCCTTGACGGATCTGATTAGATGGGAGAGTTTTTGTTGGGTGGTGAATATTGTGTTTGTGTTTTAGTTTTTGAGAGATCTTGCGATCTTATCTGTTACTCCTTTGATGTAAGGAAGGAATAATTTAGGTGTAGATTCTTGGTCAGTGGGATTGGAACGTGGTAGAGGTGGGGTGATGTTTGTGTGTTTGCGTATGTTCTTGTTGATTTGATATGTGTTGTAACCGTTCTGTAATAATATATGTTTTAGAGTCTTGAGTTCTGATTCACGGTGTTCGTCGTCAGATAGTCGAATGGAGCGGTAGATTAGAGTATTAACTACAGAGTTAAGTTGAGAGGGATGGTGGTGAGACTGGGCGTTCAGATAACGGTTTGTATGGGTGGGTTTACGATAAACTGAATAGGAGAAGCCTTGGGATGGAAGTTTTTTGACCATGACATCGAGGAATGGCAGAGACCCATCGTTTTCCACTTCCATTGTGAATTGGATACTTGGATGTATGCCATTCAAATGATTCAAGAAGTGGAGCAACGAGTCTCCGCCATGGGGCCAGATCGCAAAGACATCGTCTACATAACGTAGCTAGCATGATGGTTTAAGGTCGAATGACGAGAGAGCTTGGGTTTCGAAATGTTCCATGAAAATGTTGGCTATGACGGGGGAGAGAGGGGATCTCATTGGGGCTCCCTTAATTTGTCTGAAGAAATTGCCTTGAAAGATAAAGTAAGTGTTGGCCATGCAGTGTTTGATCAGGGATAGGTTGTCTGGGGATATTTCATGTTTCGTGTCTAGGATGGAAAGTGTTTCTTCGATGGGGATATTTGTAAATAAGGAGACAATATCAAAACTAACAAGGAGATCAGATGGGGTAATATCAATACTTTTTAGGTGTTCTATGAAGTGAAAAGAGTTTTTTACGTATGACTGGGTTTGTTCGGCAAGGGGTTGAAGGGTTTTGGCGAGATATTTCGCAAGAGGATGTGTTGGACAATTGTAAGCGCTGACAATGGGTCGAAGTGGAATATTAGGCTTGTGAACTTTGGGTAGACCATAAATTCGAGGAGTTCTTGAAGATTTTTCTCTTGGGATTAGAGACTTTTTTATTTCAGGTGGCAGATTCGATTGGTTGATACGAGATTTTGTGGTTTTCTCCAGGTATGTTGTCGGGTCATGAGGAATACGCTTATAGTCGGGGGTGTCAAGAAGATTGGACATTTTATCAAGGTAAGAAGAAGTGTTAAGAATGACAGTGGCATTGCCTTTATCGGCTGGGAGGACGACTATATTTTGGTCATTGTAAAGTTCATTGAGAGATTGCCTCTCAGAAAAAGTAAGGTTGGGACGGGGTGGCCGACTTGTACGAAGAATTCTGGCGATGTCATGCCTGGCAGTTTCTGCTTGATCTGTTGGTAGATGGGAAATTGCTTCTTCTGTTTGGGAGATGATAGTTTCTATGGGGATGGATTTTGGTGTGATGGAATAGTTGGTGTGATGGAATAGTGACAGGAAGCAGTACGGTTGGTGGAGTAGGCAGTTTGAGACCACGCAATCGTATTATTTCCGATTCCTCCTAATTCGATTCGTGGAGTAGGCAGATTGAGGCCACGTATCTGAATTATTTTCCCTTGTAATTCTCCTGAAGATGGCTTCGCAAAAGGAGCCGAAACGTCGAGATTTTTCAAATCTTTTACGCGGTTCATCCCGAGAACCAAGTTTTTCAAATACTTTCGACCGCGGAAATCTTTCTGAACATCATATATATATATATATATATATATATATATATATATATATATATATATATATATATATATATATATATATATATATATATATATATATATATGTATATACAGGTTGTTGAAAATTTTATTTTATTTTTCTTATTCGTAAATAATTGTAGACATTTTGAATAAAATTGGTATTTGTAACTTTAGTTTGGCTCTCAAGTGTTGGGGTCGCCACCTACATGCCTATTATTTATCTTTTTGGTAGTCACAACTTTTTCGTGCATGAATGTATCACATTTTCTAGAAGAAGAATTGATTCGTCTATCGTTTCCACGTGAAAAATGTATGCTTGTCAAAATTCGCTACAAGCAGCCTCAAAAAATAGAAATAGGCCTGTAGGTGGCGCCCCTACAATTAATAGCCAAACTATGATCAAATTTGAATTTCTCATATCAAAAAATCCTCAACTTTCAATTTTCGTCGTTTCAATATATTCATAAAGATACTATAGCTGACCCAGCAAAAAATTTCTATCTATCTTTCATCTATTTTTCTATTTGTCTATCTATATAGGTAATCTATCTATCTATCCATCTTTTTATCTATCTATGTATCTATATATGTATCTATTTATATATCTAGGCTTGCCATAATTTTGGTGAGTGAAACCGGGACGCATTAATGTGGGATGGCCTTACCGGGGGGACTAGAGGTATTCCATACCCCACCAGTAGAGCCCCCGGGGGTCCGGGGGTTCTCCGCTAAAATCAAGACGTTGAGTTTCAAGCCTTCTTTAAAGCTTAGCAAGTGAAGGAAGCGGGAATCTTGAACCCTAAATACTTTTTTTCGTCGAACTAAAAAAACAATTAAGTAATAAGTGGACACTGTTAATCTTTTCTTTCAAAACAAAGCGCTCACGTCTCTCTGCCTGATAAGGAAATTGTGCACACCCTTCTCATAGGCCTGTTGTTATAATTTACTACTATATGTTAACTACTTACAACCATATTCATTACTTTTACAGCCTTTTTCTGGGACATCGATAAAACCGGTCGGGGCACCAGGGTAAGAGCAAAATACCGGGACGTATGGCAAGCTTATATATATTTATATATATATATATATATATATATATATATATATATATATATATATATATATATATATATATATATATATATATATATATATATATATATATATATATATATATATATATTCAGGGGCGGCTATGGAGGCTAAGCCACCTCCTCAATATTCTGTGTATCACTACTATACTATATTAAATAGTCAGCATTCAGCATATTCATATTAATCAAAATCATATTATTTTATGCACCTACCTTCCTTTCAACCTACATTATATAATATAATTTATTAATTACGATAGAAGGTATTTACATTTACTGCTTACTGCATTTCATTCATTTCAAGATTTCATTTCAACAGTGGCAAAAAAAAAGGTATATTTTCAAAGATCATTATGCCAATTAAGCCATGCCACAGAAAAACAAACAACGGTGCGAATACTGCGAATGAATACTTCATTGCAATAGAAAAGGAAAACACATGTAAATGGCAACACCGATTGAACCTAGCTGCTCGATTCAAAGCATACGATATTCGACCTTATGTATTCTATTACAGTGCACGTAGCAAGCACGTGAAGACTGAAGCGTGATCAGTTTGTTTTGAATTTTATGCCGGTGCGGTGATTTTTAATTTATTTTGCTCGAGTATTGTTTTTAAAACGAGTTCGGTTACTGAATTTAATTTTAAAAATTTTAATGGTGACTTAGTGAAATATTTGTTATCCCATAACTTTAGTGCACTAAGTTAAGACGATAAAGTTTCAATAAAAACATTGCGACCTACCCCGGAATTAAACAATTTGGTGCAGCATAACAAACAACAGAATCGAGGTTTTAATATCAGAAATTATGAGAGACATCCTTGGCTAACCGGATCACAGTTGAAAAATAAATTATTCTGTTGGCACTGTTTACTTTTTACTAGGGAAAATGTCTCTGTTTGGGGCCGCTTAGGATTTGACGATGTGTCGCGGATCACCTATCTATCTTTCCATCTATTTGTCTATCTATATATCTATCTATCTATATATGTATTTATCTATTTTTTTATCTATCTATATATCTATTTATCTACCTATATCTATCTTTCTATATTCCTGTATATCTATCTATCTAAAATATTTATGATTCTAAATATAAAATTTGGGCAACTTGGGCAACAAAATTTTTTTCTGAATAGGGACACCCAAATCACCTAGCGGTATGAAATATACTTCACGACCTATTCTCATACCAACCAAATATACATAAAAATCGTGGTAAACTATACGTCAGATTCAAAGATTATATTCTTGCAATACCAATTCCTCAAAGTGATAATTTGTCTCAGCACGAATAATGTTGCACATGTGTTCTTGCGTAACCCCGATTGTATCTCCTTCCATGGTTGACGCCCGCTAGCAAGGCCTTGTTGCCATGCACCATGTAGGACCCCGCCCTTCGAATGCATCTTGGTCTCTCTCTCAGATATCTGGGTATCTGGGCATTGACCCATGTTTTGCCTATCATCATAGTATTATTCCAAAATTAAACATCTTGAAAATAATGAAACAACTCAACTGGTGAAAAAAAGGAGGGTCAATTTAAGTCATAAATGGAAGTATCGATCTATTTTTATTCTTTTATTTCCCACTGTCTAACGGGCCTTATAAATTATAATAGTAGGTATCCAATTGGGGTATTGTCCATTATCCATTCATTGCCTGATGTCCTTACTTAGTACTAGGGTTCCATTTTGAGTGAATGAACATGAAGTTGTCTGGTGACATTTTTATGAGCGTTGAGAAGCAACTAGGGACAAGGGGCATCAATAAAAAATTGCAAAATTGTTTTGTTTTAGGAAAAGCTTTACAGTGAAATAAAAATTTTCGTTCATCAAATAATAAAGTACCTACAATAAACTATTAGCATCATTATTATTGAATGTAAAATATGAAACTATAAATCAAACTGACCTTCCGCTTATTCGGCTTATTACTCCATACAATATTATTAAATGGTACTGGCAACTAAAAATAGCACATAACGGTATGTTAGTCAACAAATCTTAACCTATTTTATATTATACTTACTACCTACTCAAGACACAAAGACTCATATAACATATAATGAATATAGGTTCTTGTAATTTTCAATTATTAAATAATTCATTTTGTTCTAATTAATATACGGTTCATCTTGTTAACTATACATTTTTATGTTTTCTTTGAAGTCATTAAATTATTATTGTAGTTCCGATTGATTCAGAGAGTTTTTTTTTGGATATGACTTCAGATGTCATCATAACTAAAGTATTTGAGTATAAGGGAAATTATTTCCTGAAAATTTTAGAAGTAGCTACTTAAATACATAATTCAATGCTATTTAGTGTTGGAATTTACCATAAATCAAATACATAATGATGATGATCAGTCATTACAAACATTTCAACTGTATTCGCTTGGAAGATTGCAAGATTAAAAACAAAATTTATTTTATCAAAAAAAAATAATAATAAATGTAATATATATATATATATATATATATATATATATATATATATATATATATATATATATATATATATATATATATATATATATATATATATATATATATATATATATATATATATATATATATATATATATACACTTCGCATCAAAATTAACGCACCACTAAAATTTGGGTCAATTTCAAAGTTAATTTTCTCGCGAACTGCTGAATCGATTTAGATAAATTTTTTTTTCAATGTAGCTTAAATCTTCAGAAATGACGTTATGAAAAGAGAGAAAATTTAAATTTGAGTTTTAGGCATATACTGGGTGTTTGAAGAAAAACTAGTTTAATGCACAACTTTTGTCATATTCTGTGGGAATTCCCATCAACAGTATTAGGTGTCTCTCTAAGTCAAAATATAGCCCCATATTTAACAAGCATTTTGTTTTTTTATTCAATTTTTTATCTTGCTTATTAAATCAAATACGGAATTTAATGTAAAACGTTACAACTAAAATTTATTTTGAAAAAATTTGAAATAAAATCTTAAACATTAAAATAAAAAGTCAACATCGGATGTTTTCTCCCCTATTCCTTATAACTGATTGACATCGACGACCCATATTTTGAACCAGACGTCTAATTTTTGCTTGATCTAGATTTGTCCATATTTCCCTCATAATGTTTTCTTCATCATCCAAGGAGGCAGGTGGGGGTTGATGATATCTAAGCTGCCCTTCATTAGATCCCATAAATGTTCTGTAGCGTTAAGATCTGGACTACCTGGAGGCCAATCTAGGACCTCAATATTCACCAGATTTTTTGTTCTATGTTCGCAGTATGTGGTCTGGCATTATCTTGCATTAGTATAAAATTCTCTCCAATATAAATAACCAGCCATAGGGACCACATGCTTTGAAAAAATTTCGTCAATGTACTTTTCGCTATTTAAAAGTGCTCTATGCAAGGACATGATGTCTGTACGAGCTGCCAAAGAAATTCCGCCCCAAAACATCACAGAGCCTCCATTAAATAACTCGGTTTAGCGAATATTATTTTGTGAATAACGTTCTTTTGGCTGTCGAATAATTTCTGAGCTTCGATCCTTGCTGTAGAGACAAAACCTCGTCTCATCAGTGAACAAAACTCGTTCCCAATCTTCAGCAGTCCAGTTCACATATTCCCTAACAAATTGAAGTCCTTAAGTCTTTTTTCGACATTAGATTCTGTATTTCATTTAATATGTGAGATAAAAACGTGAATAAAAAAACAAAATGCTTGTAAAAGATGGGGCTATATTTTTGACTTAGAGAGACACCTAATACTGTTGATGGGAATTCCCACAGAATATGACAAAAGTTGTGCATTAAACTAGTTTTTCTTCAAACACCCAGTATATGCCTAAAACTCAAATTTAAATTTTCTCTCTTTTCATAACGCAATTTCTGAAGATTCAAGCTACATTGAAATTTTTTTTAATCTAAATCGATTCAGCAGTTCGCGAGAAAATTAACTTTGAAATTGACCCAAATTTTAGTGGTGCGTTAATTTTGCTGGCCAGTATATATATATATATATATATATATATTTATATATATATATATATATATATATATATATATATATATATATATATATATATATATATATATATATATATATATATATATAGTATGTCCGGAAAGAAACAACAAATATTTCGGTTAGTGAATCTACACCTAAACATATGAAGGGAATACTTATACTAAGAACATGGGTCCCTTAAAATTATTAATTTTAATTAATTAATTTATTAAATTAGTATTTAATATTTCGCTTACCATTGGAGACACGATGCTGAAATTTGGTATGGGAGAGTTTTTGTGCATGCCAAATTGTTTGATTTAGGTTGATAGGAAATTCGATTATCAGGAACTTTGAAAGTAGGGGATGCCGCCCCTAATATGCCCGGGCCTACGGCGTCAAAATATTTGAAATGCCGAAAAGTAGTAAAGACTTTCCATTTTAAAAATTGCTTCAGATTAGTTTTTATAAAAAATTTTCGATAGAATATATTACAATTGAATTTTTTAATTTACTATTCAATCTGTGGGTAAGATGTTAAATTTTTGATAGATCAATTATGATCTTCAATGAGTAATGTTCTATATTTTTTGAATCTTTACTTTCTGTTTCTTAAGTAAGATTAATCTTACGTTTATCAAGCTTTTTGGAGTTACTAAATCTAAATAATTTCTCAATTTGTTTTCAGTGTGAAATAAAAATACGGCGATTTGCATGTATTAAATATCATTTTGGAATTAATTTAAAAATTTTTTGTTTATAAAAATAATTTTTCATTAAAAATGAATCCCATCTTTTTCCATACCTATTCAATTTTTGAATAATCAAAATAATTGAAAAAGAATTTAAATTTGAATTTTCATGTAAAATCCAAAAAAAAATCATTCGATATTCATCATATTTCCGAAAATTTAGGAGCAAGAATTTTTAAATCTTATTAAATTTGAGTAGGTATATTTTTGCACCGACCAGTCAGAAAAAAAAATTCAAATTGCTTAATATTAAAAAATATATTTATTATTTATCTGTCTAATGTTTATTACTTTTTTGTAATGTTTATTAGTTATATTTAAAAATTATTTTTCGATGAGATTAAAATGATTTCGAAATGAAAATATTGGATCATAAATAATGAAATTCATTTCATCAAGAAGGGCGGCGCATCAAACGGGGCCTAGGGCGGCAGCAAGCCTAATTCCGCCACTGTATATGCCCCAATTATTTTGGTCCGTCATCTTGCGGTATTCTTACATGACAGAAAAGATGCCACCGTTTACGAGAAAAATACTATTTAATAAGTTGATGTATAACAAAATTCCTCTGTCATGTCTTCAAACGAATAAATGTGCATTTTGATTTGCTTTATTGAAATGTGTTGAAGAAAGTTGATGTAATTCTGACATTGAGCGAGCGCATTCGCTTAAATCGGCATGTTCATTTGGAAGATGCCTACATTGTCTTTATTTCCAAAATCAATTTTGTTCAGTACGAACTGGGGTCTGCATCGACTTATAAAATCGAATTTTTCTCATAGACTGTGTCTTCTACACTTTTTTAATTAGTGCACTTTTTTCTAGAAAACTGTTCATGGAATCTTTTATGTCATGTACGACTACAGCTAAATGACGGCAAAAAAAATAGGAGATTATATGATGTCAAGTTATTAACGGATGGGATGGAAATAATATAATTTTTTATTTTTCACTAGTACCTATATTATTTGTTGATTTTACCTTGGATACGGTTGCTATAAATACACTCATTATGCCCTAAGGTGTAATGAACGGGCATAATGGATCATAACGCCCGCTAATTGTACGAGGAGAAATGAAGCAACTTCCATTGATATGAATACTTCATAATCCTTGTCGTATACGACTCTGGATTTCTCCGGCAATGAATTATTCGCAGCTTTGGCTGCATTTTCTATGATATTCTTGGGTAAATTCATATTCATTTGCATTATTTCTATAAGACTACACAAAGAAAGCAGCATTGACATTCACTAAATATGATGACAAAAATATTCTCAAACGTCAAAATATCAACAAATGACATGCCTACTATGAGAAGGAAAATGGAAAGTATATGAGCAACGAAACGATCTTAAAATCGATTTTTCATTATAATAAAATAATTTTTTCGTGAAAAATAAAATCTTGTATGCACCACGATCGCTACAAGATCCTAACGCCCAAGGAAGTTAGGATCTATATAACGCACTTGGTACATAAATAATTATTATATCTTCTTTCAAATAACATAATTCAGGAGGTTTAGTAGTAGTCTAGTATAGTCACCCCTAGACCTATCAGAAATTCATATTATCTTAATCTCAATAAAACTGACAGGCACATCATGCCGGATTTAGAGGCCTCGGGGCAACAAAGAAGTGGAGGCCCTCTGGCCCCAAATTATTTTCCATATAAAATGGACAATTTTTTTCAGTCAAGTTTTTCAATAAATAAGCAAGTGCTTTGCTTATCAGGGCCATTTGAGATTTTGATATTTTACTGATTGCCTGATTAGATTATAGTAAACAAATATAGATCGATGACTTCTGTTATTAATATTTAATATAATCATGTTTGTACAAAGTATGTACTGTAGGTAAATGTAAAGAAACGCGAAAAAGAAAAAATATCAAAGGAACAGTTGTTCACTAGTGTTTACTAGTCTGAACAATTGGCAGTTCATATTACCACTTTACTGCTCGACTAGTTATTCTCTTACATCCAAGATAAGTAGCAAATGGTAAAATATGTAGATGTTGTTGACAGAGCCGGATTAACTCTATCCGGGCCCCTAGGCAACAACCCTGTCCGGGCCCCAGGTCTTTTCAAGCTGATAAAGGGATGTAAGTAACTTCCAGATGATCGACTCCAGGTATCCTGTTACTTCAAAGTCTTATGTGATATTGGAACAACATGGTTACTTTGATTTGATGCCGCAGCATCACCTTACCTGCTGAGGCGTTAGCTTTGTTGGAATGGTCTTAATAAATAGGTTATAGATAAGTGATGAATGATGATCCAGGTTGCATGATTGGTATTGGTATTGGTAGGTGTGGATGGTGACCGATGCGCTGTGACCTTATTAGATCTATTGTGCCCCATCTTCTTCTGCTTCTCGATGTGTTCTCGTTTTACAGCAGCCCCTCAAGCCTCAATACCTTCAGGAATTTGAAGATTTTAAGGGGGTCTATTCGTGGTATTTCTTCTACAGTCAGCTGGTATGATCCCAGTGTGTTCAGTCTTTCATGGTGCACAGCATAGCACTCCATCAGTATATGGTGGGGTGTTTCTGGAGGTTCCTTGCAGAATCTGCAGGTGCTGTCCCCCTCTAAACCTAGGTTTGCTAATCGCGATTTGCAAGAGATGGCTCAGTTCCTAAAAAATAATGAGCAAGAAATATGCAATCAAGCCGCTAGCTTGGGCATCAAGTGGCATTTTATACCTGCCAACTCTCCCCACTTTGGGGGATTATGGGAGGCGGGGGTAAAGAGTTTCAAGCAACATTTGAAACGCGTTCTAGGTAACACAAGCTTATTTTTGTTTGATTTTCAAACACTTGTTATATGTATCGAGTCCGTTCTAAATTCACGTCCTCTTACTCCCTTGACAAACGATCCCGACGATTTAACCTGCCTCACGCCCGCACATTTTCTTATTGGAAGACCGAGTGTATCTGTTCCTGAGCCCCCAGTTAAGCATGTACAACAAAATCGTCTGAATCAGTATCAGTTGCTCCAAAAACTGTACGAACATTTCTGGTCACGATGGAGCCGTGAGTATATAGGCGAGCTTCAACAGACGTCCAAATGGAAATCGGATCCTGGCTCAGTTGAAGTTGGACAATTAGTCTTAATAAAGGACAATAATCGGTGTTCTTTGAGTCTGCAATGCCCAGTAAGAAATCCTGTGATTGTCTTTAGACTAGTTTTGCTGAGGTTAATCAGTGTCTTCGATGTTGCTCGGTTGAACTTTCCGAGGAGATCTTTGGCCTGCCTCAGTCCTGGAAGTCTTTGCCAGTATGTTGCTCTCATTGCTTCTTCAGCTTTATTGAGTTCTTCTTGGAAGTAAGATTTTCCAAGTCCACAGAAAGGCTCTGGCCCGATTAGTGGCGTTGACGCACCCTTTCGTGCCAGGGTGTCTGCTTGTTCATTACCCTTCACTCCGACGTGCCCCGGCACCCAGAGGAGGATCGCTTTGTTGTTCCTGTCCAGATAAGTTTAGTTTGTCTAGGCATTCACAAACCATCTTTGAGTTGATGTTATAAGAGCTCAACGCTTTGATGGCTGCTTGGCTATCGGAGAGGATCGCAATTTCCTTGTTCCGGTATTTCCTATCGAGGTTGAACTGAATGCAGGTTGCATGATGGGTTAGGAAAGAGAGATGAAACGGCACGCGGTTATTTTAAATTTAATCTTGTTGAACGCAATAAAATACAATAAAATAAAGAAAACAGTTTTGTGAAGTACAAACTGGAAAAAGTCAACTTCCAAGATATTTATTGTTTTTGTACTGTACAGTAAGTTTAAATATTAACTCTTCTAACTTTTTTAGAAACAAAATCGTTTAAAACATCTTGGAAGTTGACCCTTGGTAATACATCATTTTCAATGACCATTATCGAGACATTGTTGAACGAAGACAGTTTATTTGTTCTAGTATCTACTCGATACTAGATGGTTCTGTATGTAGGAAGTATTTCATCAGGGAAAACATAATAAGCGATACGCCCCCTACCGGTGTCGAATATTACTTGAGCATGGGAGATAGATTGCTTTGTTTACATCTGTACGTGTATTTTATATGAGAAGTTGTTGAGTTTTAATTGTGTTTTGGATCGTTTACAAACGTTCAGAAGAGATGAATTACTATTGTTGTGTATTCTATTGTTCATCTTGGGCAAAAAAAAAACGAATATAGCTTACATACCTTTCCGAAAGCTGGACAATTCAAAGTTGCATTCCAAACAAAGTTGGAAAACAAGGAAATGATGGACAGAAGAAAGGTGTGGATTCATTACTTGAAGATTGAAAAAAAATGTCTGAACATAAGAGAGTTGTTATTTACGGTTTACTGAGAATAATTATTTTCCCTGCAGTAAGTTTGTGGATTTTTCCATATAGAATTGTACCAACTGATGATGTGTAATTTTCAGCTAACCGAAAACGTAGAGTTTTTGAAGTCCAATGCTATTCCAACGAAAAATCTTCCACTTTTATCGGAATCTGAACCTGGGCCATCATCGAGATTCTAGATTATTGTATTTTCTTTAATGTAACAACCAGAGATACTATTAAAATAATAATAACAAATGATGTTTATTTGCACAACCAAAATAACAGTTTATCATAACATCAAGAATATGAAATAAATCTGGACTCTATAGCTAGGTAAAAACTAAAATATTCAATTATATAATCAGGAAAACAGAGATTCTATCAAAAAAACCAGACTCTCAGAAGTCCACCGTACTTTTAGGATAGCTGTTATACGTCAGGAAAATTCAAAAAATATAATAACTTATTACGTTCAAACCATTCAAGCAGAGTATTCATATTAATTCTTCTTTTATTTCATGTTGTTTCTTTCAGTTTTGCTGTTAAGTACTTAGTTTTGTCCATTATACTCAAAAATTCTTCAGTTCGTAATGAAAGTAGACATGTCAGAGATGTTTTATTGAAACTTTTGAAAGTTTTTTATTTTTTAAATAAATGGGTGTTCTATCATACAGCCTTCTCATGAGGTATACATAGTTCCTTTAACCAATTAATTTATTCGTCCTCTACTTTATTTTATTATTGATTTTCATGTTCAATGATAAAAACTCAGTATGAATTTCAACTTGATGTAGGTAGGTTATCTACTGTTGAACAGAGATAAAATTGTCCTCAATCCAAACACAATATATCACAGGAATTTGAGTTTAATGAAAAATATACCACAATGCTGCGTCTCGTAGATACTGAAGGTTTCCTTTGAGGTCGGTAAGGGGAATTATCCCAAATTTTAATTGCAAAAAAAATAAAGTTATGAATTGCAACGAAATTAGAAATCGTAGAAAATTCTGTATTGGTCTATATTCAAAAAATAGCTATCCATGGATAAACATTCCTCCTCCCCATGAATAAATAAGATACTAGCCAATGTTCCCGATACCAAATTTGTAATTTTTTTTTGTTTTTTATCACTTAGGTATACCCGTAAAGACTCAGAAAACCGAAGGAAGCTACCTACATCATAAATTTTGTCTCATAGACCATGAAAATAAGGAATTGGGCAAAATGTTCTTTGGTTCTATGAACCTCACAATGCAAGGTGTTGTAAATAATTTCGAGCATATCACACTTACTAACGACGAAGAAATTATTCATAGATATAGTGAGGAATTTGAAGAACTTTGGAATGAGTTCACTTAATTTGAGTGATGATGTATGTATGTGTGTGATTATGCCAGCTGTACAGGCTTTCTCAAAAGTTGAGAATATAAAATGTCCCATCTTAGTTTTCAATTACATCTCATTATAGGAAACTCAAATAAGGATGTGATAATTCACAGTTGTAGTTTTTCTAGTTTTATTACTACAAATTTTAGGCACAACTGTAATTATAGATACTTTTAGATAACCTATAGTGAAGCTATATTAAATAAAAACGGTTTCACAAATGAAGGGATATTTCATTGAAAACATTCAACTCAAAAACTTTTGAAATTGGTATTTCCGTTTAATATTTAATAACCTAATATTATTATTATTAATCAAATACAATATCATACACAAATCGTCAATATCAATGAGTTATGACCAAATAGAGTATAAATTAATCTTTTCTATATATTTTTAGGTGAACCTAATAACACATTCAAAAATGAAAAAATTAGCGAACATTTGTGATTTGTACTTTTTTCATCGATTATTCAAAACATTTTTCAAAACTCTAAAACCATATCACAATATAAAATATTTTAAAAAATAGTTCGTTGATGATGAATCACCACATTGTAACTTCATGAGCAGGTTCAGGTTGATTCCGATGCCTAAAAAGAGAATTTAATGATAACGATAGTTATTTTCAGTCACTAAAGGACGGTATATATATATATATATATATATATATATATATATATATATATATATATATATATATATATATATATATATATATATATATATATATATATATATATATATATATATATATATATATATATATATATATATATATTTATATATATACATATATATATATATATATATATATATATATATATATATATATATATATATATAAATATATATATATATATATATATATATATATATATATATATATATATATATATATATATATATATATATATATATATATATATATATATATATATATATATATATATATATAGATAGATAGATAGATAGATAGATAGAAAGATTTATTCGTTCACATGGGATCCATAAGGATATTGAGCTTGTCAAAATACAGTTATCATAATACAGATTATTGTCAAAAAATATATAGGAATTAAAAAACAAACTACTACAGACATATAAATACAAACATTAACAAAATATCCCAGTCATTTACATCGTTGAAATATTTTCCTCAAAATATTCATTAAGGGCATAATATGCTCTGGAGACCAGGAATATTTTTAGTCGTTTTTTGAATTGGTTCAATGGTAAGTCTCGTATTGCTTGAGGAAGATGGTTCCAAATCTTCTTAATCGAGAATTCGACATTTTTTTGTAGGTACTGATATTTGTTGGAGGACGGCTGAAGGTTGTTTTTATGCCTAGTATTATAATTGTGTTCCGCTATACTTTCCGAGAATAAATCATAATTTTTTTTTATAAACATTGAAAACTCCAAAATATATAGGTTTATGGCGGTCAGTATTTTTTTTTGTATGAAAACCGGTTTGCAGCTCTCTCTCATTCGCAATCCACACATACTTCTCAGGCATCTTTTTTGTAGTATTAGTACCCTTTGCATACACGACGTATTTCCCCAGAAAACAATTCCATAAGATATCTTTGACTGTACAAAGGCGTGAAATGCCAACATAGCAACATCCACACTCACTGACATAGACAGTATTTTTAGAGCATAGTTATGTCTAGCTAGGCCCATACACAATTGTTCAGTGCGTTCTTTCCAGTCCAGCCTACAATCAATTGTCACTCCCAGAAATAATACTGATTTACATGGTTTCAAAATTCTATCATTGTATACAATTTCAAAATTTTCGGAATCTCCCCCTCTGGTAAAATTGACAAACTGCGTTTTGTCAACATTCAGCAGCAGGTTGTTCCTGGAAAACCAATCTTCAAGCTCATTCATATTTTCTTTCACCCTTGTATCACATTCATTCCTTGTCTTGTCACTTATAATCAGTACAGTGTCATCAGCATACAACACGATATTCTGGCTAACCACGTTTGGCAGTTCATTCACATAAAGTATATAAAGAAGTGGGCCCAAGATTGAGCCTTGTGGCACCCCTCTCAGAACAGTCAAATCATCTGATTTTATTAAATTTCCACTCATGTCAGTCTCAACTACACGCTGCTTTCTATTAAAAAGATAGGACTGTATATATATATATATATATATATATATATATATATATATATATATATATATATATATATATATATATATATATATATATATATATATATATATATATATATATATATATATATATATATATATATATATATATATATATATATATATATATATATATATATATATATTATATGCCTTTTATATAAATTCAAATATCTGGACTTCTTGACTTTTCTTGATTGAAAAATGGGCTATTATGTACTAGTAGAATGTAGAGTCTCTTACGGAATGCTTAACTGGGAAGCAGCAGTATATTCTTATTTGAAAAAAGCTGTAAAGCCTGCAAAAAATGTATAATTATATCTCACCTGGAAATTCCTGAAGTTATATGAAGATCAGCAGAAATTGTGGATAATGTGTCATGAGACACTGATCTAGGAATGGGTCTATGTTCTGATGTACTTCGTCCGGAAATAGGATTTATCGAATAACTCCAGTGCGGTTCAGTCGATTTCATTTCAAAGTACTGGTTCTGGACAGGATCTGTATTCAGATCATCTTTTTCCTCCTCAATTCGTGAGGAAGATTGTCTGCAACGTGTAAAATAATTATATTGATTCATTTTTCTAACAACTGTAAGGTACAACATGTGAAATTATTATAAACTACGCCAAGAAAAATTCTTCAATAATTAAAAAAATTATTAAACAATTTTCAAAGGTCTGGTTATACCGGACTCTCATTAAAAACTTGCCACCCACGTTATCTGCGTGTAGAGACAGATTTGTGAAAATCGCCGAAATCCGTCAAGAAATTTATTGAGGGGGAACGTTTTTTACGTAAAACTACTCCGCCCTTTAAAACCCCTATTCCCCAGAGCTACCATCTCAAAGTTTTTAAATGAGACTAGGGGTCGAGTGATACATCATTTTAAAGGGCTGTTTAATCTCTACATTTTGCCGTCCTACTTTTTGAATGACCTCACTGTTGCACAATATCACCCATTTCAATGTTTACAAATTTGCAAATGCATTTTTCTTCAAGCGTGTAATAATATCTATATTATTTTCGACAACACAGATCGTAGAAATAATCTATTCTTTTACTAGTAAAATAATGAACGCCCATTATTGTACTAGTAATAAAATAATGAGAAATGATAGCAACGTCTATGGGCGTTGTATCCAAGTAGGTATGAACTGTCATTTAATTTTTATTTAATTTGATGTTTGTCAGTATTTGTCAAGAAAATTTGTACGAGTATATGTCACTCGGAGCAGAAGACCCTTTATATGTTTTGCCCAGTTTGCACAGCCTCGGCTGACGCCTCGGCAGTGCAAGAATCTGGGCTCAACAATAATGATAGCCTTCTACTCCTAGTAACATAATATACTATTTTATCACTAAACACACCTGCTTGATTACCTACCTTTTCATGACATTCCAAAACTAATTTGATTGTCACTTTTTAGGACAAGTACTAGTTACCGGTTATCGGTACCTCAGTCTCACTGTTACTGTCTGTCAGAGATTAAACAGCCCTTTAAAATGATGTATCACTCGACCTCCTGTCTTATTTAAAAATTTTGGGGTGGTAGCTCTGGGGGTTAGAGGGTTTGGAAGGGCGAAGTCCAGTTTTACGTAAAAACTCAAGTTGTTTGATAATTTTTTAAATTTTCCTTGTTCACTTTATGTAAACTTGAGATAAATTGAAAATAGTTTCAGATTCAACTTACTTTGATGTTTTGACGCTATCATTCGAATTATTTTCAAGTTTACTGCCACTATTTCGCTTCTTCTGAAACCTTTTCCCGTGACTATCTTCGATGATTGTGTGGCGATCGTAAGGAGTGTCATAATCCACTTCTAGAATTGTCGAAAAACTATGTGGTAGTACTATTTCCATCGTAGTTAATATCACTCCAGAAAGTAAGCAAATTCCTCCTAAAATATTCAAAAAGAAATTCCATAATACCAGAAATTTATTGTAGCAACAGATGCAGGTATCAATTTTTAAATTACAAATGTTATACTTCGTATAAAATTTTGTTGATGTGACTTCCTAAAAATAATTGAAATCTCACTATTCGTTTTCAGGACAAAGTTAATTGGTTTTTGCAAATGTGAGGAGTAATTCATTCTTGGTCAATAATAAAGAAAAATCTGACATCGGAGAAAACAGTGGTGTTTACAAAATATTTTGCGACGAATGTCCTGCTTTCTATATTGGACAAACAGGAAGGAATATAAACATTCGTGTTGAAGAACATAAAAAGTCAATTTTACGAAATAAAAATACCACTGGCTTTTCCGAACGTTGTATAAAATATAATCGTTTCCTGGATTTCAACAAAACCCAATTGCTGCATTCAGGTAACAAAGTAAAGTGCCTTGACCTTCTTGAAATAAGTTCCGCCCATAATAGTAAATTACCCCTTGTAAACGAACAAATTGATTTTCAGGTATCACCTTTGCTCTTGTCTGTTTTATAAAATAATATGTAATACTCTCCTGTAATCGGTCTTGATAATGAGTTCATAACTCGAAACATGTCGACTGTCCTTTACTGCTAAATACAGTATCTAAATATTTTTATATAGTGAAACTAAAGTGTGTTTTATTTTAAAGTTTAAACTTTATTCTATATGATATTTCCCCAAGTGATGTTCGAGAATTCAATCTCAGTTATATTTCTAATTGTTCCCCAATAAAAATCGCGTTCGGACTATTATATGGATAATTTTTTACTAACTATAGTAACCAATCAAATTACTTAATTTAGAGTCATGTTTCAAATTTCATCCAATCACAGCGATAATACCCTACATGTGGTGTTTTCAGTTTGGTGTAGTTTTGTTGAATAAAAATGAATATATATTAAACGTCAGATTTACAATCAATTTTTTAAAATCTACATAGTAAAAAATTATTTTATCGAATACCCCTCGGGCCTTGATAAATCCTCAAAATTTTGTCATAGAGAATCCTTCAAGCAACATATATTATAACATATATACAACATATATACACATATATACAACATATATTATATGACATGTTTCAAATTTCATCCAATCACCTATGGATTATAGCGATAACACCCTACATGTGGTGTTTTCAGTTTGGTGTAGTTAGGGTGACCAGATGGCTGAAGTGGAAAAAACGGACACCTCTCCCGTTACTATTAAAATAATAATAACAAATGATGTTTATTTGCACAACCAAAATAACAGTTTATCATAACATCAAGAATATGAAATAGAAATAAATTGGACTATAGCTAAATATTCAAAATATTCATCAGGAAAACAGAGATTCTATCAAAAAAACCAGACTCTCAGAAGTCCACCGTACTTTTAGGATAGCTGTCATACGTCAGGAAAATTCAAAAAATATAATAACTTATTACGTTCAAACCATTCAAGCAGAGTATTCATATTAATTCTTCTTTTATTTCATGTTGTTTCTTTCAGTTTTGCTGTTAAGTACTTAGTTTTGTCCATTATACTCAAAAATTCTTCAGTTCGTAATGAAAGTAGACATGTCAGAGATGTTTTATTGAAACTTTTGAAAGTTTTTTATTTTTTAAATAAATGGGTGTTCTATCATACAGCCTTCTCATGAGGTATACATAGTTCCTTTAACCAATTAATTTATTCGTCCTCTACTTTATTTTATTATTGATTTTCATGTTCAATGATAAAAACTCAGTATGAATTTCAACTTGATGTAGGTAGGTTATCTACTGTTGAACAGAGATAAAATTGTCCTCAATCCAAACACAATATATCACAGGAAAATACAAGGTCCAAAAAAAACACAAATTACGACGATAAACGTTTGAAAACTCAAAACGAAATGAACGTAAATACCATTACAACCAATGTAAACAAACAGCTAATCTCCCATGCTCTAGTACCGATATTAGCCGTTCCGGCGCTTCGATCTTAATTTCGGACGCCTATTGACAACATGCGTCGAAAGAAAGCAATAATATTGTTGAGTAATTTCATAGAAATTTTCAAATAAAATTTTCATTCGATGAATTTTTTTTTTCTCTCGTCCATTCGGGACCCTAATGGTTAATCCTGCCCTGGTTGTTGAGTTCGTGTATTTTCGTGTGATAAGACTGATAAGTACTCGTTATTGCGTCTTAGGTCCAGGCTACTGTATCCACCAAACTGTTATTATATATCAATTTGAGAGTGTCTTAATTTTATTAGTTCTTTAACCTTTAAAATACCTAGCTTTTAGTACATGATATATGTGTTTATTTTACTAGGCAATATTGATGTATTCCTATTCAGCTTGCACAACACTTTGATGGCCAGATGTAGCACTGCCAGGCCTCCTTTTGGTGGTGGATTCTATTAGACTACTGTCGCAAGCGAAGCTCACAAACCCAGATCATTAATATGTAGACATCACACCGTTTTTGCATCTTATTTGATTGAGATGGTTAAATTTATCATAAATATCAATACTAGTGTTCTTTCGAACTGATCGAAGTGATTTATGTAAGTAAAATCAGATAGATCAGTTTAAGCGGTCGTTCTTTCGCAGTGTTGCCAACTACACATTTCAAAAAGCCGTTAACGGACGCTTGAAAAGTCGCTAGCTATGGACAATCAAAAGTCGCTAGAAGTCGCTAAATATGAGATGATCCCAGTAGACGAGAGCAATTTTTTCAAGTACCTTTAATTCTAAAGTGTTTTACACAGAAATGGGACACAGTTTTTTGATCTATTGAAATAAAAGAAAATAAGTTGATTTACTTACAAAGAATGATAATTGTAATCGGTATAAAACAATTGAGAATTAAAAAATCGAGAAATTGATACCAAAAATAAAATAATACATGAAATATTATTTATTGCCGCCAATTGAAAAAAAGATTATTTCACAAATAAAAAGTCTAAAACATAATACTAAAAATGATGAAAAACTTTCTTCATTCATCATCAGAACTATCGCTAATAATCTGAAATGGTTAATGTAGCCGTTTTGGAACTGGAATTAATACGTGAAGTTGATGGCTGAGGGTGCGATGTACGTTTGCCAAATGAATTGGTCCTAATTTTCTTTAGCTCATCAATTGGTTAATCATAGAGCAGCCATTATTGGTTCTTCTTAAAGATACTTAATCATTAAAATAGAGTTTAATGACTGTAGACTGAATATCCTTTCTCGAATGTGGTACGAAAATACTTTTTTATTTAAACTCTAAAAGTCGTTAGAATAGTCGCTAGATTTTTTTTGTCGCTAGACACTTAATTTAAGCCGCTGTAGACAATGAAATGTCGCTAGATCTAGCGACAAAGTCGCTAAATTGGCAACACTGTTCTTTCGTTTTCAATCAGTTCCCCCCTCCACAACTTAAAAGTGATCGTAAGTGATTATTCTGAATGCAGAATATCTTCTATCAGTTAGATTACATTGGCAAAGTTAACCTCAAAATTTGAACTTTATATATATTTTAAATTTTTACACAGATATGATGAAAATGAGCGCATTCTTTCGGGCATTCAGTGAATGAATGTAATCTGATTGCAAAATCACTTTCACTTCAATCAGATAAGTTCAATCTAGGGTGACCAGATGGCTGAAGTGGAAAAAACGGACACTTCTCCCGTTACCGCCCCTACACCTACGCTTCCCCATGTATCCAAGTAGACAGCGACACGATTCACAGTAAAAAAACGCACATGAAAATTATTAAATAGCCTCGCTAATTTTGAACACTAAGCTCAGCCTAGAGATTTTACGAAAAGCTCGCTAAATTCTTCGAGCTTTAATGAAAATCTATACGCTAGACCTAGTAATTTTCATCAAAATTTGTATGAAAATCACTGGAAGCTAGAAGGTCTACCAAGAGCTGGTGAAATTCACGAATATTGTAAAATCTCCAGGTTGAGCCTAGTGTTTAAAATTGGCGGGGCTGGGCCTGGAGATTTTACTAGCAGCCAGTGAATTTCAGGGAAGAGCTCAAAATTTTTGGAATTTATGAAATAATGTCACGTGGGATTTGGGAAATACCTTAAAAGTTAATGATGCAACCTATTTTTTCGTCAAAAACGCGAAAAATACGGACATTTTACGAAAAATAGGGACTAACGGACACAGAGCTGAAAAAACGGACATGTCCGTATTAAAACGGACGTCTGGTCACCCTAGGTGTAGTTTTGTTGAATAAAAATGAATAAATATTAAACGTCAGATTGACAATCAATTTTTTGAAATCTACAAAGTAAAAAATTATTTTATCGAATACCCCTTGATAAATCCTCAAAATGTTGTCATAGAGAATCCTTTAAGCGTGTTGCTTAAGGATAATAGCCCTTGGCCTTCGGCCTCGGACTATTATCAAGCAACACGCTTTCATCATTCTCTATGACAAAATTAACTCGGAATTATCAAGGCCCTAGGGGTATTACTACTGATAACAACCCATAGCGCCCTCTACCAATGAAAACCTACAATTCAGGGTTTAGATCGACAATGCAACATTCAATCGCATGAACAAATACTTCCTGTTGTGTTGATTGAACACGTGAAAAAAGTATATTTCTTTCATCAAGTAATTTGTGCAGTGTAGCTACCTGCTGTAACAACTAACCAGTAGCACCAACCGAAACAGAACATCATTGGTTTCCCTTCTATTCGTATCACAAGAGGTATTTCAGGGAGCATTCCAAAGTACCCAGTGCAAGTTGCAAGAAGTAAAAAACCGCATGTAGTCATCAGAAGGACGCCATACCGTGGTACGACAACTAACATCAGATTCATGATAACCCAAACTGCAAATGAAACCCTGCAAAAAAAAAATTGAAGATACAACGATAAACGAAATAGTCAAGTCTAAAGTCTGCTGAATTCACGCACACAAGCTCATTCCTCAATGAGTATGTTGAATAAAAACGTTTAGAGGTAAACTATTATTTGTATTGAGATAATATTGATTTGAGAACGTGATTGAATTATTGATTTTGAAATTAATTATAATATTTCAACACTTTTTGAATAACTTAGGTGCATATATGAATATAGTAGCATTTATCCATTTTCGTATTAATAATTGCGAAAGAAAACATACAAAAAAAAATTAAAAACAAACAAATACTGGTAATTTTGTATTTAGAATAAACCTAGCTTTGCAATTTTCGATATAGCGACAGCTCAAAGATATTTCAGTTATTTAGTTATCCGATTCAATATCTTGAAAATTGAAAAACATCACAAGATTCATTCAAGATATATAAATTGAATCAATTTTATGACACAGACATACACAGGATAAACTTTTATATATACGATATTTTTTTGCAATTGTTATTCTACATGCAACACCATTCTGATGGGGGTCAAAGGGTCCGAAACATGTGTCAACGCGGGTCAAACCAATAATATGCTGCAATCAAATCATGAAAAACAAACTAGTCGACCATGGACAATTTCATACATTACATAAAGTGAACAAGGAAAATTCTTTAATAATTTAAAAAAATTATCAAACAACTTTCCAAGGAAGCTGGTTATACGTATTCAGCAACGCAAAATCTGCATTCACAATCGAACGGTGAATTATAGAAATTGTCAAGTCACCCCGACTCAAAATCTGCATACAGCTGTTTCGATCTTATTAGATCTCATCAGTGCAGCTTATTTGACTCGGAGTGAATTAACAAATTTCTAATTGTTCCCCAATACAAATCGTGGTCAGTAACAATGGATGGATAACAATCCAGAGCGCCATCCCACCAAAGATATTGGGAAACAACAATTCACCGCCTAGACGAAAATGCAGAAATTCGTCGCTTAAACACGTACCTCCTGATATGAAGATATCTACTCTACAACAGTGGTGTATATGATTCCAAGGCACACTAACATAGTGATTTAAAACCTTATATATATATATATATATATATATATATATATATATATATATATATATATATATATATATATATATATATATACCTAGGACCAGGCGCGGATCCAGGCCCGACTTGGGGGGGGGGACTTTTATATATTCAAAAGCCAGAAGGTACTGGTATTTTGGGCAAAGGTAAATCGAGTAGCTCCCAATCAAAATAATTAGGTGGGGCCCGGGCCATTTGGGGGGGGGCGTTCCATTCGAGATGGAGGTACATAATGTATTGAGTGTGTCACCATGAAGAAATATTTATTCACAAAAATATGTTGTCACCAGCCGAAATAAAAGAAAATCCACAATGTTGATTTACAGAATATTAAATTTATCTCTGAAAAATCGTTATTTGTATGAATCTACTACTCTTACCATAACATTATTATGGCAAAGTATCCTGCAGCTCTGTACTGGCTTCCCCAAGATAAACCATCTTGCCCTAGTGTAAAGTATTCAGCTACGGTCAAAATAGGAAAAGGCAGTCCCCGTGCCGTCGCATCCCTAAAACTATCGTCCATCTGGCTCTTATCATTCCACACAAATCTCTCGTTGAAATCTATGTCTAGCGTCTTATTATGTAACGCCTGAAGGGTTACATTTACATGTGATAATCCCACATAGATTCCAAGCTTAGCAGATATTTTTTCTGAGGAGAAAGCTTTGTAACTACTGAATACAGCTTCATTAGTAAAGTGCCAAGATGAACCATGAAGGGAAACTGAAAGAAGAAGAAAATATTTCAGAAATAATAATGTTGAATATAACGTATAGTATGATGGTTGGGATGAGAATTAATCCTCTCAAATCTATACACCATCTGACACCAACGATATGAGAAATAAAAATTTTTCCGAAACCGAGAATGAGTGTCAATTTTTTTTTTCAATGCCGATGCCTGTGCTATTTTATGTGGTTATATCTATCAATTAATGCTCGGAATATTAGTCCTCTACAGAGTAATAAGGTCGATCTAGATTCTAGATAATAAGATTTTGGTCGTTTTTCTTAGCGTTGTAATAATGGACTTTTTTAATTCAGAGAAAGGAATAGGGAGGTGAACATGATGTACCGAAGACCTGGTGAAATACCAGTGCTGAGGCACCGAGGGTACGGCATGAAATACCTACTAATCAAGCACACAAATTCAAGTAAATATAAAGCAGGAAGTGTTAAAATTCTATTTTTCTCGAAATTAGATTTGCAATGCGCCCTCTCTTCTGCAATTTGAGAATGGTGTCAAGGTCTGAAGAATTACATGAGCCCCAGAAGGGAAGACCATAACGAAGATGTGATTCGAATATTGCAAAATAAGCAATTTTTGAAGATGCCGCATCTAATTCTCTTGAGATGGATTTAATGGCGAAACAGGCCGATGATATTTTTTTTTTCATAAAATACGTTAATGTGAAGATAGGATAACTTAATCTAGAACTTCTATTCCATAGATCGGGATTCATCAAAACTATAGCTCCACTTCCCCCTGTTTAGGTTCTGAGATAACTGCGAATTACATGTCAAAAATATAATTATTGCCATAGAAGAAAATATCGTTTTTCTACTCCTTATTCGGTAAGTACTCCATTATCAAACTGATTTGGGGGAGGTAAGTACATTTTACCTCCCTAGGGAGGTAAGTAAATATTTACCTCCCTCTGGGAAATAATAATTTTTTTAAAAATTAATTTTTAAATTGACACTGACAGAACTTTTGTTTGATTGGGAATCTCATAACAACCATTTCATAACCAGTTGTGTCAAGAGACACTAGGCTTTTGTAAATCTGTCATACATACAGGTTATTTAAATTGAATTGCTCAAATTATAGAATAAAAAAAATATTTTTTTTTTAATTCAAGAGAAGTGGAGTAGAAAAAATATAATACAAAACTCGGGGGGGCCAGCCCTCGCTAACGCTCGGGCGCAAACTACGTCCTCGACACCTCGACTGGTAAGTATCACTTGCCTCCCTTGTAGTGTAAATAACTATTTTCAATTGAATGAAAGATAATTAAAGAGGTCAATATATTGTTAATAAAAGTGATAATCATTGTATTCATGTATTTCACATTTTCAGTACAATTATTTTTCAGTAAAATCATATCCCACACTTGCTTTTACAAAATAATTTTAAAAACTTGAGATATCGCATAATTTATTCAAATATAAGAAGGAAATAGATAAATATTGAAAACTAGATACCTATCCATATAATAGTTATTTATGTACCAAGTGCGTTATATAGATCCTAATTACGCCCAATGGGAGTTATGATCTAGTAATGCACGTGGTGCATACAATATTTTATTTTTCACGAAGAAATTATTTTATTATAATGAAAAATCGATTTTAAAATCGGTTCATTGCTCCTATACTTTCCATTTTCCTTCTCATAGTAGGCATGTCATTTGTTGATATTTTGACGTTTGTGAATATTTTTGTCATCATATTTAGTGAATGTCATTGCTGCTTTCTTTGTGTAGTCTTATAGAAATAATGGAAATGAAAATGGATTTACCCAAGAATATCATAGAAAACGCAGCCAAAGCTGCGAATAATTCATTGCCGGAGAAATCAGGGTTGTATACGACAAGGATTATGAAGTATTTAATCAATGGAAGTTGCTTCATTTCTCCTCTTACAATGAGCGGGCGTTATGATCCATAATACCCGCTCATAACGCCCTAGGGCATAATGAGTGTATTTATAGCAACCATATCTAAGTTAAAATCAACAAATAATATACAAGCGAAAAATAAATTTGTTTATATTAAAATCTGACGTTATTTCAAATATTAAATTCTAAACTCACCTAAAATTGTGGCACCGACGAATAGACTCAATGTGACTGTAAAAAATGTAGCGCATTTTTCGTTTCTTATTCCGGAGAAAATTATGAGAAATGCCATGTAAATTGTTGCGAAAATTGTGAGGACAGTAATAATGGTAACATCTCCTGCGACAGCAGTTCTGTTGTTGAAGTTGTAGAGGGTTGGTCCTCCATCATTACGAAATGCATCGAACCAGCCTTTCATATTAATAGCTTAGTACGGCTCCTGAAAAGTTTCAATATATTTTATAAATGTTAGTTTGAATGGTTTGGGCAATATTTCTTCAGTATTTGTGGAATTATGGATTTCCATTGTTTATAAAGTATCTGAAACAAAAATAAAAAAAAGAAATTTGATTAGTAAATGCAAGTTCAACAAAAAGGAAAATAGCTAAAAAGCTGAAAAAATTAAATTCAATGAATTACTAGGATTGAATGGAAGTATAAACTGAAAGTTTACACTTGTATATACAATATACATACATATATATATATATATATATATATATATATATATATATATATATATATATATATATATATATATATATATATATATATATATATATATATATATATATATATATATATATATATATATATATATTAATATATATATATATATATATATATATATATATATATGCATATATATCAGTGGCGGCTCGTGAGGTTTTGGTTTGAGGAGGCTACAAGAGGTGTTAAAAATACACCATAGGCGAAAATTTTTAGGATTTCAAGGTCAATATAATTTAAAGAAAATCTAAGTAAAACAAGCACCCTAAGCTATTAATTTGTTTTCACTTTCGAGTGTCTACCTTGAGACCTACAACTCCTATTTACAATATTCACAAAAATTCTTCTCAGCCAATTAATCAATTCATCTATTCATCAAATTTTTTCTTTCACATAATAGGTACCTACCTACGATTGTGAATGCAGATTTTGCGTTGCTGAATACGTATAACCAGCTTCCTTGGAAAGTTGTTTGATAATTTTTTAAAATTATTGAAGAATTTTCCTTGTTCACGTTATGTAACCTAGGTAGGTTACATAACGTGAACAAGGAAAGTAGGTAGGTACCTACTTAACGAATTTTTTAACAGCTGGTGAGAGCAAATAAAAAGTTATTATATATTTTTGAAGATTAGCGGGATTCTGCGATCTTTAACGTTAGCAAAATGATCTATAATATCCTCATAAAATTTTTTGTCTTTCGCCAAAAGTTTTACCAATTCCTTTTCAATAGACAACAAACTAATATTTTTCAAACGATCCTGGCTCATTGAATTTCGTAAATAAGTTTTAATTCTCTTAAGAGTGGAAAACGAGCGCTCTACGGAAGCTGATGTCACCGGGATAGAAACAATTAGACATAAGAGTTTATAAACTTGGGGTAAATCTTGATTCAAATCATTATCAAAAAGGTATTTAATAGTCCTCACATGATTTTCATTTTGCCCCAAAATTTCATTGTCATTATAAACAACACACAGTTCACTTTTTTATGGCCACCTTATCAAAAAAAGTGTATTTTTGACATAAATTTTCCAAAAGGTTATCTGGAAAATTAGCCGAAAATCCGGTAAACAAATTTTTATTGAGTAAGTCGAAGAAATGCAGTTCTTTCAAATCAGAGAACCTTATTTCTATTTGACCCCTAATAGTATCCAAAATTTCATAAAATATTTGCTTATAGTGAAGCTCCATATCTGCGTAACTGAATTTCTTTCGTTTTGGGCTAAATTGAGTCGTATCATCAGTAGTTTGAAATACAGAAAATAGTTTTTTAAAATAAACTTCTGCACGAAATTCTGAAATTTTTTCCAAATGAAACTTGAGCCGATTTCGTGAGTAAATTACATCTGCTGTGTGCTGTAAGATTTGAAAAACTATTTCTGTTTGTTCAAAAATTAATTTAAAGATGTTTAAAAAATATATAAATTCCTTATCTTGTAAGTAAGATATTAATCCGCGTGCTGTATTTAAAGTTACTTTATCGGTGAAAAATTCCTCACTTTCAACTAGGTATAGAATTAAATCCTCAAATCCTAAGCGGCCCCAAACAGAGACATTTTCACTAGTAAAAAGTAAACACTGCCAACAAAATAATTTATTTTTTTACCTGTGATCCGGTTCGGCAAGGATGTCTCTCATAATGTATTAAAACCGCGGTTTTGTTTTCTGTTACGCTGCACCAAATTGTTTAATTAAGGGGTAGGTTTTTTTTGTTTTTATCAAAACTTTATCCTCATAACTTAGGGCACTAAAGTTATGGGATAACAAATATTCCACTAAGTCACCATTGAAATTTTTTAAATTAATTTCAGTAATCAAACTGATTTTAAAACAATACGCGTAACGCGAGCTGATTCCGGCGTCCATTATTCAGACAGTACGAATTAGGATCATACTACGATTCAATCAACGACTTTACTCGATGTCAGCGAGATTCTATAGTTGTGATTGGTCGACATTTCATAAGACTGGACTTTATCGGTGTTGCCATGTACATGTGTTTTGGTCTTCTATTTCAATGAAGTATTCATTGGGAGTATTTGTTTTTGAGTGGTGTGAGTTTGCTTTTCTGTGGCAGGCATGATGAACGTTGAGAATGTACCTTTCTAAGCTTTCCGCAGCGTTGCCACAAATCTTGAAATGAATAAAATGCAGTAAATGTAAATACCTTCTATCTTAATTAATAAATTATATAATATAATGTAGGTTGAAAGGAAGGTAGGTGCATAAAATAATATGATTTTGATTAATATGAATATGCTGAATGCTGACTATTCAATATAATATATATATTAGTGATACACGGAATATTATTGAGGAGGCTCAGCCTCCTTAGCCTCCTTTGACTAGCCGCCCCTGATATATATATATATATATATATATATATATATATATATATATATATATATATATATATATATATATATATATATATATATATATATACAACGAACCGAAACGTGATGTATATTAATTGTATAATTTTTTTATTTTTCACTATTTTCTAACTTATTATTCACTAATCCCATTTTATTATTTTTCAGATACTTTCTACATTTTTTCAGTAATTTTTTGTTGTTGAACGTGCCATTTACTAATCAAATTTCTTTCTTTTATTTTTATTTCAGATACTTTATGGTCATTGGAAGTCCAGAATTCCACAAATAGCGATTTTATAAATACAATGATTATAATTGAAAGAAACGAAATAAATTAAATAAATAGCTACAGTGTGTCTACATCCTTGAAAATTCTGGAAATCTCGGGGAATTTTTTTCCTACTGAAATATACTGGAAATCTCAGGGAATTTTGGGCTCACTCAGGGAATTTTTGTTAAACATTTTTTCCAAATTTGCTTTCTGCAAATGTAAAACCATTACTAAATTGCAGAAGAAAAAAAATCGTCGAATATATTTCCAGAAATAATAATAAATACTGATAAATTTTTATGTAAAGGCAAATTGTCTGGCAGCATTTGCACATGACGCAAGTTCTTTCAGAAACTCTCTCGGTGAAAAGTTGTATTAAACTCGTGTGCCTAAGACATTGACAGCAAAAAAAACCTATGATGGGAGTGATTCACAAAAGGAAAATCGTATCGAGATACATCTGGAAAAATAATAAAATCACCTGGAATATACTGGAAATCTCAGGGGAATTTTAGATCCTTACTTGATTAGACACCCTGTAACTAAAAAAATGACACAAATATGTATACCTACTGGATGTCCCCTAACTTGAATAATTTGGCAATTGCGCTTTTCAGACGTTTGTCATAATCGCCGTGGAACAAAGGATATGAAGTACCTACCTGTAGTTCTTAAACTAACCGTTCTAGACCACAAGTGTGGAATTTGTTGGAATCGTTTTCTCGAAAGAAACATAGAAATGCCAAAATATAAAGATTGTTCCATTGATAAATTTTCAATCCGATGTCACGTGACCGACAACAAAAAGCTCGTTGGGTTACATAATATCACAAACAGCTGCACCAATTGCTTTAATTTACAACCCCAAAATTAAAATTCTCTACTACTCCCGGGTTCCGAGATATTCCATGTCTTGATCGTCGTGGGACACCCTTTATACATATGTATATATATATATATATATATATATATATATATATATATATATATATATATATATATATATATATATATAATAATAATATTTATTAGCCCATTATATATATATATATATATATATATATATATATATATATATATATATATATATATATATATATATATATATCTGAGAAAGATTCCGGGGTTCAATCCGATTTTTTCGAAAGTTTTGTTGGCGCTGAGAAGCACCGTTTGTTTCACGACGTTTCACCAAAATCTCATCTGGCATGTTCAAGTGCTGCTGTACGTCTGGTGACTCGACGGCAACTACCGGCAACAACAAACGGTGCCTCTCCGCGCCAACAAAACTTTTGAAAAAATCGGATTAAACCCCGGAATCTTTCTCAGATTCATTCCACCATCCGAGAAAACATACGATATAACATATATATATATATATATATATATATATATATATATATATATATATATATATATATATATATATATATATTTATATCATATATAATTTTTCAAATCAGTTTTTTTAATTGTTTCAATAAATTTTACTATTTAATTCCTTTTCGCATCATAAATCAGCATGAAAAGAAAACTGTTTATGTTTAGTGAAAATGTTAAATATTTTTTCGGTATTTCATTTCGTTAGACAATTTTTCGGATTTGTGACATATAATTTTTCATTTCAGAAATATCAAAATTACAGACTAAAATTCACAACTATGATAACAGATGAAATCAATGTTTTCCTTATTTATACCTATGTTTGATTAATGATTTTGTTTCAGTTTTTGTGTACCTATATCCGTGTTTAAAGTCGTATTTTTGAAGGTTGTTCAATAGGGATATGAGTTTTTCTTTCCAATTTAAAAATTATATATATTTTAACAAATACGAATTTTTCGTATAAGGTTTTTTATTATAGTTGTGAGAGTTACTTGATCTTATATAGGTTCAAGTTCAAGATATTGGAATATATTTTCAGTTTTCAATATGTTTCTTAGTAAATCATTTCTTCGAATTATAAAACATTAAACTAGATTACTCAAACCTCAATTAAATAATATAAATATAATAAATAACTTGACATATTCTTCCTTAACTCAAATTTGATAAATTAAATACAAAGAGAACTACCTGAATTAGAAATTACTCATCGAAATAAATATGTGACGTGTGAGCCACCTGCAGACCCTCTAATCCATTCGATTTCTTGAATAAGTTGATAACCTTCTCGGCAGAATAATTTTTAAAATATGAATTATTGTAGTAAGAGTACCTTCTCCACAGTTTTTTTTTCTTCAGCACGAAGTCATATCCAAATCATCACAAACTTCGCGAAACTAGAATGAAAACAAACTGAACGCTGAATGCTCAAGTGTGTCACATGAGAATTCGGTCTACCCAGACCCAGAGTTTTAACATTGTGTGTAATGAAATGCGCCGGAGAGAGCTGGAGCCCGCAAGGTCAATTCTTGCGCCTCCTTCTCTTTCATTGAATTGTTTAAGACACTAGAACTGATGTTTTGAAACAAAAAACTAAGGTCGTATTTTGCGGGCGAAATGCATCGCGTCGATTCTAAAGCTACAGTTCCACCGAAGGAACACTTAGGGGCAATGCCCGGGGCCCCCGACTCGGCAGGGCCCCCTGACAAAAAATGAGAAGGGAAAATGATTCAACCCCATCTGAGAATATTGAATAAAAATCCCTAAAAATATGATTTAGGAAATAATCATCAAAATGAATTAATTAAGGTGATAAAAAATAAGACGATCTAGATGTATGCTAATCTGAACCAATGTTTCCATTTTGAGCGGTAAAGTTCATAAGAAAATAGGAAACATGTGTAAACAAATCCGTGTTGCTATCGCAGTGGAAACGTGTCGAGAACGCAACTAGTAAACATTCGTGTCGCAGATTTTCAGTGTGATGCAGTGCGAAGTACGGAAACGAATAAATATATAGCTACGTTTCCACCGTAGGAACATTGTTGCTGTTGCTTGTTTCCTTGAATGTTCCTTAAAATTTCTTTATGTCCTTTATGCATCGAGTACTGATTGCGAAACAGATCGCGATGCAATTCGAATGGAATAATCACCACGAAATGCAGCACGGTTGTGAAAAAGTGTTGAAATCCACAAAGGATTTGTGCCATATAATTTAACCAAATTTTAATGGTTTTGTTCTGCCTCGCAAACTATTTCAGATACCAAATTTCATGTCGCAGACATTTTCATGTCACATATAGAGAACATAATATTCAATTCTACAAAAGCATCACATATAAGTTTTTGGCATAGATACGTTGATGATGTAATTGCTTGTTTTAAGGGCACCGCGAGACAATTAGATCAGTTTTTGAATTATATTAATAGCATTCACCCAAATATAAAGTTCAAAATTGAAAAAGAATTGGATCGACAAATAAACTTCTTGGATTTAACTATCTTTCATAGTAATAATACTTTGAGTTTCGATATATATAGAAAACCGACTTTCACGGATATATGTATTCCGTCGGATTCAAATCATCCTCTTTCCCATAAACATTCAGCTTTTAATTCAATGATCCACAGAGCGTTTTCAATTCCATTATCCGTAACAAATTTAGCAAAAGAAATTTCGACTATAAAAATAATTGCTTCAAATAATGGTTTTCATACAAGTTTGATAGATAAAATGATAAATAGGAAACGTAGTCAACTAGCGTACAACAGCATATATCCTCAATTAAAAGTAGAAAAATCGGAAAAAATTCACATCTTTAACATATTTTGGTCCTCTAACAGAAAAAGTTGCTAATGTCATACCTAAATGTAATATTAAAATTGCTTTCAAACCTGAGACAAAACTCTCAGGATTTTTATTCAATGCCAAAGATATCACTTCAAAATTTGAAAATTCAGGAGTTTATAAGTTGATATGTTCTGAATGTAAAGGAGTATAGGTATATGGGTCAGACTGGTCGATCGTTCAAGACAAGATTTAAAGAACACCAACAATCTTTTTTGAAAAATAAAACGGAATCAACGTTTTCAAATCATTGCCGTGAAAACCACCACCCATTTCCACAAATAGATAATTTTCAAATCATGCACAAATTACCGAAAGGAACCAAACTTACTTACTTAGAATCATTAGAAATTTTTTAACTCAATCATAATGCAAAAGATATCTTGCTGAACGACCAGATTGACTTGATATCTTCTCGTATATTTAGTGTTTTCAAGCAATAACGACTTTTCTAACATTGTATTGTACCAATTTGGGAAATTCCCTCGATTAGCCCTTCTTGAAATATGTTCCTCTTGTCTATTTAGGTACCTGCAATAATTCTTTCCCACCCGTAAGCGCAAATCTATAATTATCTATTCAGTTCTTAAATCAATCTGCCCGATGATGGTCTAGTGACCGAAATTGCAATCGCAGTGTTATATTTTTCAAAATATTTTGTGATAATAAACGTAGTAAATTCAAATTTAGTTTTGTTCATCATGTTAAATTATCACGTAGTAAGGACGGATTCCATCAACTATTTACCAAATTTCATCTCATTTGAACCGTTGGAGATGTAAATGCATATTATTTGAAAATTAGAAATATCTACGTAAAAATGGCGTAGGTTGCAGAAATTTACCCAAATTTTGATACTTTCTTTCTGCAACGGAAATAATCCCAGGTTCCAAATTTTAGCTTATTTGACTGGAAGGGGGCCGCTGGAGATGCCAATATGTAACGGGCAAAAAATTGTTGTATATATTTGTGCAGGGGCGGATTTACGTTGAGTGCCGCCCTGGGCAGAAAAAATTGCCGCCCTCCTTACCAACAGAAAATAATGATCACAATATCTCTATACGAAAAACTAGGAGTTCTAGGGTATAATCACTTCGAAAAAATCAAAAACAAATGACAAAAAAGTATGATGACAATAATCAGATATTCATATCAGTTTGTAGCATATATTTATTCCATATCCATCGTCCGTCAATTTCACAAAATATATTACACGCAACTTTTTTTTTATGCAAGAAAACACATTAGATCATTTTCTATATCTAGAACACTTTTTTTCTTGCTTTTTTAATCGCAAAGTCAGTGATCCAGTCGTCGGTATTCAAACGTGACAAAGTTCCGGACTCTATGCATAATAATGCTAAATTATTAAGACGCTCCTGAGACATGACAGAACGTAGATATGATTTTATTCTTTTCAAACAAGAGAAAGACCTTTCAGCTGTGCAATTTGTTACAGCAGTACAAACAAACATTCGGTAAGCTATTTCCACGTTCGGAAAAACAGTGTAAAGATCATTGGTTCGAAGAATCTTCATCAATTCCAAGGGTGATTTCTTTTCAATTTTTTTTTGTACACAGTAGGCGTAGAAATGAGAAAATTCTTCATCAAATGAATTTTCGAGATCTGATTTGTAAACTTCACGCAAAATTTTGGCTTTATCGCGAATTTCAGAAGCATTCAAGTCCTTCATCATTGTCAAAACCGAAAATTTTTCATTAATTTTATAGTACGCTGCGCTTCTTTTTTCGAGCTCCGACAATAAATTATCGAGTATGACATTGAAAGTGTTAATTCGAAAATGATCTCTGTCCGTCAATTCAACTTCGCCGTCTCTGGTTTCATCTGATTGTAATTTTCTCTTTCTTTTTCGTAAAACAAGTGATCGAAATGATTGACTCTCTGAAATTTCAAGCGCTTTTTCCTCATACAAATCAAATTCTTCACGGAAATCGGTGACAAATTTCAAAAGCCCTTCTTTTCCATAAAATCGTTTTTTTTTCAGCCGATTGTATGAATCTTGTTTTTTTTTTTACAAATGCTTGCTAAGTTTGACAGAAAAGTAAGAGATACATTATTTTCCTGATGTACATAGTGAAGAAATAGTCAATTCGGAAAAAAAAAAATTTTCTAAGAAAATGCCATATATACCTGATTGTCAACAGTTCGCGCTGCAATGGCATTTTTTGGTGAAGATTGATTCAAAGGAACATCTCTCGAATCTACAACATAACCTCAATTAAGTCATGGATTTCAAAAGAGTAATCGGACATTTGTAAAAAGAAATTATAAATAATGTTTTCGTACCAGTTGAATCAGAATTCGATGGGTTTTTCTGCGACGTACTACTAGTAGAAAAACGATCCTCATCTCGTGTTTTGGGAAAAAATGTGTCAAGTTTCCTTGTTTTTGCAATCGCTTCTTTTTCCCTTTGGGACTTTTCGGCAGCTCGTTTTCGATATTCATTACCACTTAACTTTTTCCGACCGTCACTCATTTTTTCATGCAAGAAAGATAATATACCGTCTACGTTTTCATTGAATACAAAAATTCATATGCAATTATATTGTAATGAGTTTCAGTATTGACAGTATTGTTTATTTTCCGCAAAGTTTTCCGAGGGGTTAACGAATGTAGACGGACGTAGATGATCAGTGAGTACACAGATGGCACCATGTGGCATGTACATAAGCAGTTGGTACATGCACAGCTAACAGCTAGTTGAAGAGCTCGCCCCGAATAAATCGAAATCGCGCACTTTTTTAAAATTATTCCTTTGATTAATTGAAACTCGATTCAAATCGATATCATATTAGATACAAAAAAAGACTATTAAAATGATTTAGGACATTTTTTCAAGTACGTAGTGAAAAATTCAAATACTTCGCGAAGTTATCGAAATTTTTTCTGTATGACATCGAAAAAAATTTGTTTCTCTCAAAATCTGCCGCCCCCCAAAAATTTGCCGCCCTGGGCAGTAGCCCATGTTGCCCATGCCTAAATCCGCCGCTGTATTTGTGTTTGCCAAATAAGTGCGAAAGTTTTTACGAGGTGATTCCTCGTCGAAAATTAAAGGGGGTCTTTTATATATACAAAAGTTACACTCTTCCAAAAACAGGAAGAAAATATTTTTTTCTCCAACCATCAAAAAATGTTGACATTTTTGTACTATTTTCAGGTGCAAAAGCCATCAATTCCCTTACCGTACAAAAATTTGCTTGTTGCTTAGCAACACTTTTAATCCTAGGATTAAAAACGCTTCTTTTAATCCTTGGACCAAAAGTAATTGCATTTGAGCTCATTAATTGAAATTTGAAAAAAAAAACATTGTCTCTTACAAACTTAGTAAAACAAACTAATTGAGCAACTATATATAGGTATTTATTTGTTATTTATATTGATATTGAATGTACAATTGGAACAATTATTGCCAAAATTCAAAGCACCACTGAAATTATCACTAACAATTTTCGAACAATTCAAAAGATTTTCATTAATGTTAGAACAACTCAAAATATTCTCCGTAACTGTTGATGAAATATTCGAGGAAATATCTGAACAGGTACTTGTACCTTCTTTGTCAGGTTGCAATATTTTTCTGGCAGTATTCTCTTTGTTGATTCGTGATTCTTCAATATATCCTTCTACTACCGTACTCGATTTCCAACCTCCATGTCTTTTAAGACATTCTTAGCGAATGTCCAGTATACTCCTTCCAATTTTCCAACTTCAAAAATTTTGCAATTTCTTGCGGCACGGAACTAATTTTGTGAATACCAACAACCATTCTTTGACACTTCCCATTAACATACTTCAAAAATAAACGACGTTCGTGTATATTTGATGGCCGTAGTGCAACATATTTTCGAAATAAACGCAAATAATTATCACCTATAATGGTAAACAAACGAGGTTTCTTGTTTTTTGTCTGCAAAATTTTTACGACCAGGACCGAGTCCATATCTTCAATGTCATCAATTTTCAAATGAACTAGTTCGTCACAACGCATAGCACCTCCAATTCCTAATACTAGAACAACCTTTATCATCAAATATACATTATCAGGTGCCATATCCAGGAACCGATCCACTTCCTCCTTCGTAAAAACCCTAGACTTTTTAGGTATATATCCCTCACTTTGCCTTTTTAACAATGCTCGTAATTTTGAATATTTACTAATATCCACACTTTTTTGATATCCAGTGTGGATCGCAACATTGAATACTGTGACCAAAGAGTGGATGGCTTGACGGTCTTCGTTAAATTTGAGAAATACACCATAAGAACACTCTCCGCATAGTTTTGCACATTTTTTTCTTTGCACCAATCCATGAATCGCTGATATGCAAGTTCATAAACTTGGCGAGATTTGGGTGGCAAAAGATTTAGATATACTGCTTCGGCACTTTTCAATATATCCGCAGGTATATTTTCATCGTGTTCGGGATTCATTTTAAAAGCAGCATAAAAACTACTACAAAAATTATATGATTAGTACGTCTACTGACGTCTACTTGACAATCAATATTCACCAACAATACCAGATATCCATGACTACCGACTTACTATCGCTGTTATAATTGATAGGTGTTCAAATTTATTACCAAATTATTAACGATTTTTGAATAAAACTAAATTTATTTTAATTTTGACTTGGTCGGAGAAAAAACAGTATATATCATACGGACTAAAAGTGCCTATTTTTACTCGCAATATTGCATTCGCTCGGCTGCGCTGCGCTCCGCCTCACAACTGCAAATATTGCTCGTAAAAAAAATAGGCACTTTTAATCCTTATAATATAATATACTATTTTTTTCTTTCTTGAAATTGCTGAGAAGTTAAAGAAATAGCATGTCGTGGGCGTGTTCTAATTATAAAAAGGATACCTATGATTATATAAGTCATGTATGAATGAGCCAATAGAATCCGTGAATTTTGCATAACGACTGCGTATAGATAAGTGAATATACCCTTGACGACGTGATAAACCTAATCGTTTTGGTGTTTCGCCTCGTGTCAAAATGTATGAATATTTTCATATTGACGGTGTTTTGACGTTTGTCAAAAAAAATTAATATTTTTTATTCGTTATATAATCGTAACGAATACCACTCGAGCAATCGAAAATAATCGATTATACTGACCTCGTCACTCGGCGTATTTTTTTAAAACACCACTCGAGCTGCGCTCTCGTGGTGTTTCGCAAAATACGTCTCGTGACTCGGTAGTATAATCGATTATTTTCGATGCTCTTGTGATATTACTACTGAATATTTTTTGAATTTTGTTGTGATCTTTCAATGGGGTGAAAAAAACAACCGCTATTTCTTTTTTTACCAAAACTTTTTAACAAAACAAATTTCAGCTCATTTGAATCAATGGGATCCATTGGAAATGACAATATATACAGGGTCGCTGATATGCATGGAAACGGTAGATTATTTACTAAAGTAAAATAGCTAGCGAAAAATGTTAAGATACAAAAGTTATAGGGTTTTTTAAAATCTATCACACTAAATAAAAATTAAGTATACAGGGTCAGTCAAAAAGTACTGAAGAAATAAAATTGCTTTTTCTTTAATAGAACACCCTATATATTATACCATATTTCAATTTTGCTCTAAATTCTGAACAAAATTTGTGTAGCACATCATTTCCTAAATTCAACCGTTTTCGAGATATCGAATTTTGAAAATAACCTTTTACTACTCTCTAATTTATTGAAGAAAAAGCACGAAATGATGGATATTCATTATGGAAGTCACACGAAGTAGAGTATGTGGATATGATAACAATTTAATTATTTTTTCACACGAAATAAAAAAAACATAATTGTTTAGGGTTGATAAAAATGCAGGAAACAAGTTGTAATAAACAACAAATTCTATTTAATAAGATGCTCAAAGTGTTTACCATTTATCTCCTGACATTAATGAACTGGCTGAACAAAGTCTTATAGTGAATTTAAAATCATGTGAGGAGGAATGGTAGAAATTTCATGCCTTATTCTTTCTTTCAACTCTTAGATATTTGGCGGCCTATTTTTGTAGACTACATTTACCGTCGGGAGGTAAATGGTAAACACTTTGAGCACCTTATTAAATAGAATTTGTTGTTTATTACAACTTGTTTCCTGCATTTTCATCAACCCTGAACAATTATGCTTTTTTATTTCGTGTAAAAATATAATTAAATTGTAATCATATCCACATTCTCCACTTTGTGTGACTTCCATAATGAATATCCATCATTTCGTGCTTTTTCTTCAATAAATTAGAGAGTAGTAAAAGGTTATTTTCAAAATTCGATATCTCGAAAACGGTTGAATTTAGGAAATGATGTGCTATGTAAATTTTGTTCAGAATTTTGAGCAGAATTGAAATATGGTATAATATATAGGGTGTTCTATTAAAGAAAAAGCAATTTTATTTCTTCAGTACTTTTTGACTGACCCTGTATACTTAATTTTTATTTAGTGTGATAGATTTTAAAAAACCCTATAACTTTTGTATTCTAACATTTTTCGCTAGCTATCTTACTTTAGTAAATAATCGACCGTTTCCATACATATCAGCGACCCTGTATATATATATATATATATATATATATATATATATATATATATATATATATATTTATATATATAAATATATATATAAATATAATTAATATAATATAAATATATATATATATATATATATATATATATATATATATATATATATATATATATATATATATATATATATATATATATAGGTATATATATATTTTTTTTCCCGGTAAATATTAGGCTTCTTCTGCGGCTCCGATCGAAATGATTGAGATTTGGTATCTGGGGTTGTTTTGGATGAATTTTTCCAACCACCTCCTCTTTTACGAAGATATTTCTTGTTTTTCATGGTTTTTGAAAATTGAGTAAGGTGTTGAAATTTGGTAAGTTGATTGAGTTTATATCGAGATATAATCCTTTGTGGGTTTCAACTCTTTTCCTCAACCGCGCTGCAATAAGCGCTTGAATCGTGAATCGCACCTCGACCTGCTTCGCTATTATTAGACGCTGCACTTCGGCGCAACTAATTTGTTCTCGAAGTTAAGTACAGATACGACCTTGTTATTCATAATACAAAAAAAGTCTTTTCATGGGTCAATTATCTCAAAGTCTTCAAGTAAAATGAGCGCAGTTTGGTAGGTACATTGTAAATGGTTTAACCTCTAAAAGTGTAGTCAAAAAAAGGGTTTTTTGAGGCTTCGGTAGACCAGCGGTAAGGTGAACCGTCTTATACCGTTTGTAACCGAGGATTGTGGGTTCGTGTCCCACCTCGCTGTAGGGTGTTGTGTATGTCCAGAATTTAGTGGTTATATATGATTGAAAATAAAGGTTAAGTTTTTTGGAAATATCTCGAAAACTAATTGGGATTTTGAAATCTAAAAAAAAATTGAGTGAAAAGAAGAAATTTCCGAAATGAAAGTGCCAACTCTCTGAACGGTAGGACCAATATTTATAATTTTCCCAGAGGGGTGAAAATACAGCCGAAAACGAGTGAACTGACTTGCACAAATTACACTCATTTGGGAAACTTTAACAATAAAAATTTTTCAAATTTTGAGAATATTCTTCATTTTATTTTAATGATTATACATGAAGTAAAATAAGAAAAAAATATGAGACAAATTTTTGTTTGTTTAAACAAATTATTTATTGAATAAAGAATGAAAAATTGAATAAAACCAATTTTCTTCCCGAATATCGAAAAACAAGATAAATTGTGATTTTAAAAAAATTATTCCTCAATATTGATTATATGACGTAAAAAAAAACTGCTAAATAACAAATACGTTTTAAGCATAAAATTTTATTCAAGGAACGTTTTTTTCAAGAAAAATTATCATTTGCATCAAAGATTAATATGATTCCAAAAAAAAAATTCAATTCTCGTATACACAATGCATTTGTTTACAATCTTCTAAACAAAAGGGGATAACAAATTTTTAAAAAATCATTTTCACACAGCTTCCGATAATAAAAACCGGATCATTAAAAGTATTAAAAAAAAAGTTTTTTTAATCATCATTTAAAGTTTTTAAATTGCTGTTAACAAACTGAAAATTAACAATTTTTACAACGGGGATCTATTCTGAAGCCTTTCAAGAAAAGCTCTAAGAAAGGATCTATAGTTTAACAATTATCGCACTTGTAATGTTCATGTTCAAGCAGCAAAAAATTTTTAATAAACTATTGCATAACTAATTGAAAATTCGCAAAAAATTTTTTTTGCCAGTGAATAGGTAAGTGCCTGTATTTTTAATATTTAATATGGTTAAATAATTATCGCAAATGGGCGTGTCTCCCTCAAGTTAAAGTACCCGTTTTCGGAATTATTTTCGCCCCTCAGGGCGAAAATTTCGTCCTCCTTTTAGATTTCAAAAATCACAATTAGTTTTTCAAATATTTGCAAAAAAGCAAACCCTCCTGTTTTTTTTTCAGTAAATTATTTATATCTTTTACAATTTTCGCGAGCGGAACTGTTTATCGATGGGTACGAAGATAACATGTCCATTTTTGGTGAAAGTCAAGTACAAGTCACAAAATATAATTTAGATCAGGCACGTATCCAGGGGAGGGGCCCGGACCCCCCCGAAATCCCGAAATTTGTGAAAATTTTTTCCATTCGATATTCTTCACAGAAAATGACCAAGTGGGTTGGGCAAGGATACGATGGGGCAGCAAATATGGCAGGTCATTTAAGTGGAGTTCAAACAAGAATTAGAGAAAATTATCCGAAGGCACGATACATTCATTGTGCCAGTCACCGTTTAAACCTTGCTCTATCGAATGCCATGTCTGTTCCAGCAATACGCAACTGTCTTGGAGTTGTTAGTCAAGTTGTAAATTTGTTCAGGAATCATTCGAATGCAAACAAAATTTTTCAAGAAACTATCCAAGAACATGCTCCAGATAGTAAAAAGAAACGGCTTTGTGACACAAGATTTGTCGAAAGGCATGACAGTATCATTGTGTTTTTAGAACTCCTCGAATGCATTGTCGTGGCTTTAGAAGAAATCCCTCAAAGAACGTGGACCATATCTTCAATGGCATCAACTCTTCACGCAGCATGTCAAAAAAGTGAGTTTTTAGTGAGCACTGTTGTTTGTGAAAAACTGTTCAGTTTGACCCTTCCACTGTCGATTTTCCTTCAAAATAAATCTGCAGATTTCGTTTCAGCTGTGAATAATATACAAATGAAGTGTTGAGTTCACTCCAACAAATGCGTGAAACCGCAAATGACACTTTCAGAGAAATTTTTCAAGTGGCGTCGAAATTTTCCGCGGACCCTTTTGACACTGAACTTCAAGCTCCCAGAGTTACATCACGACAGAAATCTCGTGCAAATCCGCAAACGACATCGAATGAAGAGTATTTCAGAGTCACCACATTCATTCCTTGTATCGATACTTTGATACAAAATTTGACGGACAGATTTGTCAAGAACGAAGATATTCTATCAAGTTTCCAACTGCTGCTTCCAGGATATGCTTGCGAGAAAAAACTGAATGAACTGGAAAAATTAGGTCCATACTTTCAAGACGAAATGCCGTTGTCCGCAGTTCATGCTGAATACAAATTATGGTGTGCCAAGATATCATCCATTGACCCATCGACCGAAATTTTGAAACTGTTGGAGTATTGTGACAGAACATTTTTTCGCGGGATCAATCTTCTCCTCAAGGTTATGGCTACTCTTCCAGTCACAACGGCTAGTGTCGAAAGATCGTTTTCGACAATGAAGAGGATAAAAACTCTATCTCGTAGTGTGATGGGCCACGACAGGCTAAGTGCACTCGCGATGATGTCAATTCACTGGGATACTGTTGTTGATCCGGAGGAAGTCCTCGACCGCTTGGCGAAGAAAAAATCGAGGAAATTACTATTTTAAGGTCTGTGTTCTATTGAAGAATGAGTTCTGATCTAAATTTTGCTATTAACAAGTATTTTTTGTTAGACATTAAAAATGCTGAAACTTCTTTAAAACATCATAGTAGCTGTTTATTGTACACCTTGTACTGCATCTTTTTGTTGCACAATAAACAATAATAGATTAAACGTCACCTACTGATTTGAGATTGATGTGTGATTCGCCTTACCCTGAATTTATTCAAATAAGTCCACATTTTTGAGTGATTTTCGTCTTTGAGCGAATTTCTGGATACGGGCCTGATTTAGATCCATTCCTTTCTAATGCTAAAACGTTGTATGTCCTACAGTATATAATAACCCGCTACATCGCAAGTATACTTTTATCTTTTGTCGGTTTTCTTCAATTTCACAGGTTTTCACTTTCAAAAAGAAATGGACATGTAACCTTTGTGCTTTAACCCATCGATGTAGTCAAATAAACATTCGAGACAAAAAATATCGACAGCATTGTTATTTTCAGACAAAATTACCTACTGAAACCAACTTTCGATAAAAAATTAGGCGAAAATTTTTTTTGTATTGAAAACATTTTTCGCCACCCCCGCCCATTGAAATTTCAAATAATATAAATTTTCAACCTTTTATTTCTTTTTGAAAATAGGTTTCATTAGGTTATTTTTTCGAGAATAATGATTTCGAAAATAGTTTTCACCTAGCATGCTTAACATTAAAATTAAGATTTAACGGTTGCCGAAAAATTATCCAAACAAAAAACGTTTGCGATCTGAAAGTTGAGTACGTTATATAGAAAGGATAGATTCATGTTGAGAAAAATTGAGAACACCATCAGACAACAGGAAAAGATTTTAGCATGTCAAAGCTGAATTGTCCGAAAAAACAGTCTTCTGTTTCAGTCAAATAAACTTTCGAGATGAAAACTATTGTCAGCATCGTTATTTTCAACCCTAAATTACAAACTGTAACCAACTTTCGATCAAGATAATTTTTTTTATTTACAAACAATTTTTCGCCACCCTACCTTCGAGATTGAAACCAAATTTTCATCCTCTTATTTCTGATTGAAAATCGGTTTTATTAGGTTATTTTTGTTCACACAAAAACTATTTTTAAAATGTAAAAAATGTATTGATAGAATATTATACAAGAGAGAAAATTTTTTAAAAAATTGTTACAATATTGAAAACAAAATAAGTACCAAAAAAAATCACAGTGTTTAATAATTTAGGAATGTTCACTTTTTGTACGTCTTATTTATAGAAATTAAGCTCCTCCTTTAGCTACATTATAGGTATTCACTGTAAGTAGTAAAACACGAGCAGAAAATATATAAGATCCTTGTGAGAATGATGAATGTGATGAATCTCTATGACTGAATAATTGATATAAATCATAACTATTGATATCAAAAATTTAAAAATTAAATTTTTATAACTAATCTGTTGATTATGGGATTTTCTAGTAAAGTGGATTTTTCATAGAGAGCGGAGTATTATTTTTAATTTTACTGTTCCTGTGCTATTTTATATAAGTTCGGCACATGAAGCACCAAAATTTTTTGGGGTATTGTTGGGGTCATATGCTACCTTTTCTATTTGGACCCTGGGTCCTAGGACTCACGGTTGAGATATAATTTTTTTAATTATTTCTCTCAAATTTCTCAAAATTCCGCCTTCATAAGTTTTTTATTAATACCTGTAAAAGCCCAATCTTTTTAAATTACTATTCTGTAATGTGTGTTTGTTCAAATAGTTCATAGTTTTCATTACAACTGTTGGTACCAAAGGCGCATACGGGGATTTTTCTTCCACAAAATTAGTAGTTCTGACAAAATGAATCAACTTAAAAATTCAAAGTTGAAAACCATAACAATTGAGAGCTTCACTCTCCTTTAGAAACTTCTTTGCTTATTAAACTTTTTAACGGTATGCTACACATTGATAAGAAAAAAACATTTCTGCCTCAAATTGCGGATATTCCTTCTGAAAGAAGGAAATCGTTCGTACTTAGTGAGGCAAATAATTTTATTTTTATTTTCGTTTATTTGAACATGTAACGTGTCAATTCCCCGATGAACCGCCGCCACGATGAACCGCCGCCACTGAATTGTTCATCTAGGTACCGTGTTTCCACGCTTCACTTTCGTTTCCTCTATGGTTAATGACCTGCGTATTAAGAAGGAGAGTATCTAGGTAGCGTCGGATTAACAATCGTTCTTTTTTTTTAACAAATGGTTCTTGTAGATAAAACATCGTTGATTATTAGAATTATGTTCAATATCTATTGAAAGTTTATTAAAGTTTATTGAGATTTTTAAGTATCTGTGTTCTGGGTTTGAAGTTCACCTTGGTTAGAACCAAAAGACAAGTTGTTTGAAGATTGAAATTCACCTTATTTGGAGTTTACAAAAGAAACCACCTTGTCTGGGACTAACATCCACCTTGGCAACCCACAGCTGGAGCTACCAAGAACTTGGGACAAAGATAGGGCAGAAGTCAACAATCCACCCAAGGAAAACGTCGACAGAATATATATTAAAACATAAAGATAAGTCTCATCAATTTATGTAAAACAGAACAGTAAATACCTTTCATTTTACCTAGTTGTTATTATTACTGTGAACAGATCAGAGCCTTTATATGTTTAACCAATCTCCCTGCTAGCTCGGGCATAAATATCTGTTAAAAGGGAGGTTGGTTACATAATTGGCACTCCAACGTATGGGGCTTACATAATTGCCCAACGTGGGGCGCCAATTATGTAACCAACCTCCCTTTTAACAGATATTTATGCCCGAGCTAGCAGGGAGATTGGTTAAACATATTAAGGTTCTGATTTGTTCACAGTAATAATAACAACTAGGTAAAATGAAAGGTATTTACTGTTCTCTTTTACATAAATTGATGAGACTTATCTTTATGTTTTAATATATATTCTGTCGACGTTTTCCTTGGGTGGATTGTTGACTTCTGCCCTATCTTTGTCCCAAGTTCTTGGTAGCTCCAGCTGTGGGTTGCCAAGGTGGATGTTAGTCCCAGACAAGGTGGTTTCTTTTGTAAACTCCAAATAAGGTGAATTTCAATCTTCAAACAACTTGTCTTTTAGTTCTAACCAAGGTGAACTTCAAACCCAGACCAAGTGGCGTCTATCAGACGCCACAGATACTTAATAATCTCAATAAACTTTAATAAACTTTCAATAGATATTGAACATAATTCTAATAATCAACGATGTTTTATCTACAAGAACCATTTGTTAAAAAAAAAAACGATTGTTAATCCGACGCTACCTAGATACTCTCCTTCTTAATACGCAGGTCATTAACCATAGAGGAAACGAAAGTGAAGCGTGAAAACACGGTACCTAGATGAAAAATTCAGTGGCGGCGGTTCATCGGGGAATTGACACGTTACAAACAAGAGTTAAACTACTGACAATAGTTATAAATTTTATTGGAACTGTTCTCCCTTGTTCCTAATGCACGTCTGGCACCTCTTTCTTACTTCAGCCGTTACGGTAGCTACTTATTTGTTGAAGCAGAAATATTTTTCTTTTTTGTTCGACGAAAAATTTTTTTCTCCAACAAAATGTGCAAAAAGAGAGCAGGTAGGTATTAAATTATTGTTATTAGTTGATCTTTCGTTCAAATAAACGATATTAAAATCACATTTTGATCGAACAAAAAGTAAGAAAGAGGTACCAGTGCATTAGGAACAAGGGAGAACAGTTCCAATAAAATTTATAACTAGAGAACAGTTATATATTAAATTATTGTTAGCAGTTTAACTTTTGTTCAAATAAACAATCATAAAAATAAAGTTGTTTTCCTCACTGAGTCCTAACGATTTCCGTCTTTCTGAAGGAATATCCGCAATTTGAAGCAAAAATGTTTTTTCTTATCAATGTATAGCATACCGTTGAAAAGTTTATTAAGCAAAGAAGTTTTTAAAGGAGAATGAAGCTCTCAATTGTTGTTATTTTTTTTAACATTGAATTTTTAAGTTGATTCATTTTCACAAAACTACTAATTTTATGGAATAAAAATCCCCGTATGCGCCTTTGTTACCAACAGTTGTGATGAAAACTATTAACTATTTGAACAAGCACACATTACAGAATATTCAATTGAGAAAATTGGGCTTTTAGAGATATTAATAAAAAAAATTATGAGCGTTTAAAGGCGGAATTTTGAGAAAATTGAGAAAAAAAATTGTCTCCTTAACCGTGAGTCTTAGGACCCAGGGTCCAAAGAGAAAAGATAGCAACTGACCCCAACAATACTCCAAAAAAGTTTGGTGCTTTATGTGCCGAACATCCCATATATATATATATATATATATATATATATATATATATATATATATATATATATATATATATATATATATATATATATATATATATATATATATATATATATATATATATATATATATATATATATATATACATATATATATATATACAGGATGTTTCTAAATTGATGCGAAAGATTTCAATGGGTGATTCTTTAGCAAAAATTAAGGGGGGTCTTTCATATAACTTTTTGTTCAACACCCTTTTCCCTCCAAGTTACAGCCCTTTGAAATTAGGTGAAAAAAATTGTTTTTATTCAATACATCCACTTTGAAAAAATTTGGAAGAATGAAATTTGGCAGATAACTGCTGCTAATAAAATGGCAGTTTTTGAGTGTTTTTGTTACCCTTAAATGTAATCGCAAGGGGCTGAAAAAAACAACCCCTATAATATTTTGCATCAGAACTTTTTAATGCGCCTATATTTTCCTTTTTAAAAAATATATTCGAAAAGACAGACTCGATCTGCAATTTTTTTATGTCTTGACTTTTAATCATAAAGTTGTTAGTTTGATCACAAAAAAATAAAATAGTGCTCAGACTATTTTCCCACAAATTCACAGAGGTTATCATTTATTTAAAAAAAACAAGTAAGCTGCTGTCAAATGTCAAATAATTTGTTAATTGTTATTAGTAGTACAATTATTGTTCAATCCGCTCTAATTTGCAATATTCTTCAACTAAATGAAAAAATGCCATTCTTTCAATAAAGTTTTATTTAGTTGTGAAAAATGTTTGAAGTCATTATAAAACTGTCTAGAAATTAGAAAAAATCAGGACAATAAAACTATTTGTCATATGACTTCATTCGACAGCAGCTTACTTGTTTTTTTTTAAATAAATGATAACCTCTGTGAATTTATGGGTAGAGTCTGAGCACTATTTTATTTTTTTGTGATCAAACTAACAACTTTATGATAAAACGTCAAGATATAAAAAAGTTGCAAATCGAGTCTGTCTTTTCAAATATATTTTTTAAATAGGAAAGTATAAGCGCATTAAAAAGTTTTGATGCAAAATATTATAGGGGTTGTTTTTTTCAGCCCCTTGTGCTAACATTTTAGTGTAACAAAAACACTCAAAAACTGCCATTTTATTAGTATCAGTTATCTGCCAAATTTCATTCCTCTAGTTTTTTCCTAAGTGGATGTATTGAATAAAAATAATTTTTTTTTCACCTAATTTCAAAGGGCTGTAACTTGAAGGGGAAAAGGGTGTTGAACAAAAAGTTATATGAAAGACCTCCCTTAATTTTTGCTGAAGAATCACCCATTGAAATCTTTCGCATCAATTCAGAAACACCCTGTATATATATATAGGGTGTTCCAGAATAACGTAAAAAAATTTCGAGGGGTTATTCTTTAAGACATTTTAAGAAAAAAAGTGCTAATGAATGTAGGTCCGCAATTGCTTCCTCAACGAAATACAGGGTGTTGAAGTGTGAAAAAAAAATTTAATTTTTTTTAATATCTTCTAAACTACGAATGCTATCAAGATGAACTTCAGAACATTGTTATAACTTGTTAAGTTCTATAAACTACTGTTGAAATTTCTTCCAAAGCTGTCAAGGAACGGAAAATAGAGGGGTACCGTGACCTCCCTCAAAAATATGGTTAAATGAAACCAACGGTACCCCTCTATTCTCCCCTCCTTAACAGTTTTGAAAGAAATTCCAACTGCAGTTTATAGAGCTTAAGAAGTTATATCAATGTTCTGAAGTTCACCTTGATAGTATTCCTAGTTTCGAAGATATTAAAAAAAATTATATATTTTTTTTCAAACTTCAACACCCTGTATTTCGGTGAGGAAGCATTTGCGGACCTACATTCATTGGAACTTTTTTTCTTAAAATTTCTTAAAGAATAACCCCTCGAAATTTTCTAACGGTATTCTGGAACACCCTGTATACAGGGTGTCCCAGAATTTTTTAGACAGGCTATAACTCTAAAACGGCTGAAGATAACTTCATAAAATTTGGTATGCAGCAATTGGACGGGTTTTACAATATTGCGAATCCCTCATGACGTCAGCGAAATCATGCTATGACGTCATGTCATTATAAAATATCAAATGTAAAGGTGGTCGTGTGACTGCTCATATTAAAGGTCTTTTTATTCTGAATTCAACCATGTAATACACTTAGTATTTTAAAATTTATTAGTTGTGTATTTTCGATCAAAAAGAGTTTAACAAAATGAATAAAAAAGTTTAATAAACAAATTTAATCACATGAAAATCAGGTTTGAGGCTTGTGTTGAAATTAATTGTAGAATAATGGTATTATTGCCTTGATTTTCATGTGATTAAATTTGTTTATTAAACTTTTTTATTTAGTTTGTTAAACTCCTTTTGATCGAAAATACACAACTAATGAATTTTAACATACTAAGTGTATTACATGGTTGAATTCAGAATAAAAAGACCTTTAATATGAGCAGTCACACGACCACCTTTACATTTGATATTTTATAATGACATGACGTCATAGCTACGGTGATGATTTCGCTGACGTCATGAGGGATTCGCAATATTGTAAAAGCCGTCCAATTGTTGCATACCAAATTTCATGAAGTTATCTTCAGCCGTTTTAGAGTTATAGCCTGTCTAAAAAATTCTGGGACACCCTGTATATATATATATATATATATATATATATATATATATATATATATATATATTTAAATATATATATATATATATATATATATATATATAAAATTGACAGAGTATATTTCAATTAATAAATTTCAATGAACTTCTGGCGTGATTATGGTACATACAATAAAATTCTAATCATTAAAGCTATGCATCTAAGTAATTTGTACAATACAAGCGATGTTATAAAACTCATGTACATATTGATTTATAGGAATGAATCAATTTCTAAAAAGGTAAATAAATAATGTGATCGATTTAAAACATAAACAAGTTTGTAAACTTAATGAATGAAAAGATCTCACAGACAATTTTCGATTTAAAAAGTAACTTCATGAATTGTAAATGACTAGAAATAAATAGTATCAAATACGATAAAAAAGTGGAAATCTCCATTGTTTATGATGAAAATAATAAATAAGTTTAAAAATGTAGTGTCGATCAGAAAAGACCATTTTCTTTTTTGAGCGATGTTTGTTTCCATGAGGGTAATTTCAGATATTCCTCTTTTGACATCGAGAGGACTTTTTCGAAATCGTCGGATGACAGATAATCTTCCAAATGTGTAGGATCTACACCTTCAGGAAGTGGTCTTTCGAGTAATTCGGATAAAGAGAATATACTTCTTGATAACACTGCTAATTCTTCTACTAGGTCTCTTTTCCCCAAAGGTTGTTTTCCTTCCTGCAAGAAATAAAACTTAAATATAATATAACCTTTAATATAAAATACACTTGGCTTAAGTTTCGCTATATAAAAATAATTAGGTACTGTATTTGACAGAAGAAGATAGTCGACATGTTTCGAGTTATGAACTCATTATCGAGACTGACTACAGGAGAGTATTACATCTTATTTTATAAAACAGGCAATAGCAAAGGTGATACCTGCAAATCAATTTGTTCGTTAACGTACAAGTAGTCCAGTATTTGACGGTTTTTGGCTCAGAATTCTTTCGGACTGAACCGATTTTGATGAAAATTTGTGAGTAAGCGTATTTTACCCTCCTTTTCAAAAGTTATAGAAAGCCGATGTGTGCTCTTGCCCTGGGAGTGAATGCCACCCCTTTTTGAAGGGAAAAATTTTAAAAAAATAAGAAACCCCAGGAATCGATAGAGGGTTTAATTTTAAACAAAAAAGTTTATATAAAGTTTTTTATACAAGGTGATATTTTTCGAGTTATCCGCGATTAAAAATTTTGATTTTTCAATGAAAAATGCTTGTTTCTAAATGGTTTTTTAGGCATTGCTCAAAAACTTTTGGTTTTAACAAAAAAATGAGTAGAATCATAATTGAAGCTTTTGGAAAAACAAATCGATTGGTGTCAGAAAAATTATTTTAGGAGCAATAGCAAGCGAGTTATATCTTATTGAATATGGGTATTTGTTCGTTTGAAACCGAATTTCAACATTTTAACGTTAAATAACGAAAAAACTGTAAGTTTTTCAAGGAAAACCTATGATAATTTTTTCAAAGTACTCGGAAAACCCTTTCAAATGAGCTGTAGAAGAAGTGGTTTGCTTGAACATTAACGTAGATATAATAAAAACAATTCACTTATCTCACTTTTTTGGAGAAAAAATCAGCGATTAAATCAGTGTATTAGCCACAAAAATTAAAATTAGCAGTTACAACTGTATTCATAACTTCATCTAGGTACTAGCAACAAGTTCTGTGAGTTTGGTCGGTTTAGAATATCTAGATTTGAAAAAAATTGCATTCAAATTTGACTTTATTTTTGAAATTTTTCAAAAAAAATTTTCTTTTTTTCAAAATAACTCAAAAACTACAGAAAAACTCAAATAATGAAAAAATACGAAAATCAAGTTCTTTTTGCGCTGAAAATTTTGTTTTTTTTATTTTTCTACTATGAAAATTCATTGAGATATTACAGTTTTAAGGTTGCATGTGAACGCAAGAACCACTTTAGCCAAGCCCTTTAAGCTGTAAAATCTTAAAAACGAACGGCTCAAAAAAGTTCATGCTGACATGTCGTGTAGCGCTAGGAATTACCTTTTTGAGAGTTTAAATATCTTGAAAATTAGGGAAGTTATGCTCAAAAAACCAATTGCGATGCTAAACTATATTGTAATTTTAATTAATAAAATATTCTATTATGCATGAAATGTATTAATAAAATATACTAATCTTTTATTTGAGTTATTTTTAAATTATTATGGTTTTAAAGTTTGAAAATTTAAAATGTTTTTCAAAATATACTTATTGTGAAATATTCACAATAAGTATGAATATTTAATAATAATTTTTAGACAAAATTTCAATATAAATAACTGATAGTTTTAAATGTTTTTGTATAAAAGGGTAGTTATGGTACTTTTTAAGGGTTGATATTTTGCGAAAATTGAAAAATAATTTGAAAATCTGTAAGACATTATTAAATTATTATAATATTGATCATAAAACAATTTACAGCTGTTATACACCCATTTTTTTGAAGATTTCGTCTTGAGGCGTAGTTTTAAGGGTTAAAAAATTGAAATGTTCTTCAAAATATATTCTAGAATATGTATAAATATTAATTTCACATATTTAAACATAATTAGAATAGAAATAACTCTTACATTCATATTTTTTGTATTTTTTGTATAAAGGGGTTGTTTTCACCCCCTAAAAATAAAAAGCACTCATCGGCACTATATAACTTTTGAAGAGGAGGGTAAAATACGCCTTCTCACAAATTTTCATCAAAATCGGTTCAGTCCGAAAGAATTCTGAGGTAATACCGTATTTTTACCGTCAAATACTGGACTAAAGGGCTTATTTCGAGAATTTCCAGAAGGTCCAGGCGCTTTCCTTTATTACCTGAATGCAACAATTGGGTTTTGCTGAAATCCAGGAAATGAATGAATGAATTTTATACGATGTTCGGAGAAGCCAGTGGTATTTTTATTTTGTAAAATTGACTTTTTATGTTCATCAACACGAATGTTTATATTCATTCCTGTTTGTCCAATATAGAAAGCAGGACATTCGTCGCAAAATATTTTGTAAACACCACTGTTTTCTCCGATGTCAGATTTTTCTTTATTATTGACCAAGAATGACTTCAAGTTTCTTTTATTTGTACAAATTGTTTTAACGCTATTTTTCGATAGTCTGTTACAAATTTTGCTACTCAAATTCGACACATAATTTATTGCGTAAGTATTTTTGTTCTTCATTTATAGTTTGCGTGGGGTATATTGAATGCAACAGATTCTTTAATCGTTTTTTCCCAATGAGCTTATCGATAAGACTTTCATTGTAACCGTTATTGGTAGCTAATAATTTAATTGTATTAACTTCTGAACAGTTGTTTCCGATAATGGAATAGTGAACAACCTATGTATGAACGAATGAAAAGCACTTAGATTTATTTCAATGTGTTGGTTACTGTCGCTGTGAATTGAAGTATCTGTGAAGGTTGTATCTATAAATGTTGAAAGTAAGAGAATTCAAATTCCTAGGTTTCTGAACGTCTAAGAAATTCAACCGTTTTTCGTTTTCTGCTTCTTTTGTAAACTGAATCGAGTTGTAGAAACTGTTTATATATTTAAGGAAATTATCTAACTGCCTATCTGTACCGGTCCAAATACAAAGAATATCACCCACATACCGCCTCCATAATGAAATAATAATTAAAATTTTATCAGAATAGAATATTTTTTCTTCTAAATTTTTCATGAAGATTTAACTCAACGAATGCGATAACGGCCTATGGGCAATCCCATATATAGTGAAACTTAAGCCGAGTGTCTTTTATTTCAAAGTTTAAACTTTATTCTTCATGATGTTTCACCAAGTGAAGTGCGAGAATTCAATCTCAATTATTAAATATAATATATTTTACTAATTATAACTTACTAAAAAGCAAATACTCTTGAAATAGTGGCAGGTACTTAATATGACTGCTGTTGTATAACTTGAACTATTGGCTAGTTAACAATAACGAGTGTAAGCATTACAAATTACATATGTAATTCAGAATTTTTGCTTTTTTACCAATTATTTCAAGAGACTAATTTCAATCACGAACTAATAGTCGAACATTCGCCATGAACGCAAGGAGCAACCAGGGAGTAAGATGGAGCAAATAGGTTAGGTAACCTTGTGAGCGAAACACGATATTCATTTATAAATATATACGCTCTCAAAATAAAATATATTATAATCGGCAGCTAAATCAAATATTCTTGTGGTGCTACCCTCCTTACATAAACAATTCTAAGTTGTGCCCACATGATTGTCTATCATTGGCTATTCGGGGCCGTGCTTTTCCTGATGCCATGGTCCCATCTCAGATTTGGGGGAACTATTTGTCGCTTCACCTTTCTAGCGTCCCAATGTGTTACTCTGGTGATCCATATGTTATCTGTCCTTCTTACTAAATGTCCTGTCCACTGCTATTTCAAGAACTCAATTCTGTGGATTACGTCTGTTACTTAACATTGTCGTCATATCCATTCGATTGGCTTGCGATATCTTCTAGTAATTCTCAGTATACACAATAGATCACTGAGCGATTTGAACCCGTTTCGCATCCGTACGTCTAGATTGGAAGCAGTACAGAATGACCAAACGCTCATGTCTCCAGGTAAAGGGGCATCTTGGATTGGAAGATAACGGATTTTGATCTTTCTATGAATTTGAGGAATCAATGCGCCAGATTTGTGTATTAAGATACCCAAATACAAGTATTCATCTACTACTTCTACTGTGGTGTTATTTAATATTATGTCTCGTCTCTCTACCAGTTCACTGCGCATGACTTTCATCTTACTTAGATTCATTCTGAGGCTTATCTCGTTAAGGTAATGTCGATCCACGCACAGACCTTTGTTGTTCCAGTCCAGGTTTTGGAAACTCTTTGCGTCACCTTGTCTTATTAGGGGATATATTCTTTCTTCGCCTTGCCTCTTTACATGTTGCTTAGAGTTTCCTTGCGTATAGGTACGCCTTTACGACCCAAAGCTTCAGTTACTGCTCTACGATATATCGAATCCAATGTTTCCTCAAAGTCTGTGAAGGCTAATACTAAAGTTAGTTGGTATTTCTTAGTTCGAGCGTATGAATATGAAGCATCCAGAGTATTCAGTATCTGATAATCTTCGAAACTATTCTGTACATATCAAGTAGCATACTGATAGTTTTTATATCTTCTCTACAAATTTTCCTGTGAATAAGAATTATGTTAGCTTTGTTATGGTATAGTAGCAACTTCAAATAATTGGTGTAGATTTCTGCTAGAGTTTTCCATGTTTCTAGAACGATATCTTCTAAAGGTGTTAAGTCAACATCTAATATTCCTTCGGGGGACTACAATATCTTATTTCTTATATGTTACTCGTTTGTTAGTGTAACTATATGTTCCTTGCCATTCACTATTGCATATTTGGGTTACTTATTACTTCTTCTGTTCTCAAATGCCTTTTCTATAAATTTCATCCTTCCTTACTTGTTCTAGTAGTATCTTGATTGCATCAATTTTGGATGTGTTTTTGTATGTTTGCTGGCGTCTTATTTCTTTGCAACAGCTTAAAGAAGTCCCTGTCAGACGAGAACTATTCTCTTGATATTGAAATCTGTTATCTAGGAATGCTTGATGTCTCCCGGAGTTTTGTTTCAGTCTCTAGTTTTCTTCCTTTTACTGGTGGTTCCCAAGTTGATTTGTATCTTCCACTCTTCAAGTTGAGGACAACTCTTGCTCTGACTAGTAAATGGCCGCTGCCTGTTCTGAATTAGTTCAGAACAATAACATCTTTTAACATTTGGTTCGATATTTTCATCCATGTTATTAATAAACGAAACGGTTTTCGCGAATGTGGACTTTATTGCTGCCAATTACGAAAACTTTGCCAACGTTTCGAGGACTTTTCATTACAGTAATTTATAAATTTGTTAGGTTAACTTTATGTTTACGACCTGCATATGTGTTTTAAACTAGATAGATGTTCTCAAAGTCTTTAGACTGCATTTGATAGTACAGAATATTGCCTTGAAAAAGAGGAGAAAAGTCCTCGAAACGTTGGTAAAGTTTTTGTAATTGCCGAAAACCATTTCATTTATCTTTTAACATGTTCCTTGTTAGGATAAAATATGTATAATTCGTTTCTAAAACAATCATAAATTTCTTTTTTCTCTCGAAATTTGTAATTGTTGTGAAATAAGTGTATTCCATACATTTTCAAGATTAGGTAGAAAATTTATCATTCAAAGAGTACTGATAAGAAAAGCAGGTCATCACAAATGGAATTTCTTATGTGAATTCGGAAAAATTTACTCAGTCACAACACTTGCTGAGAATTACCATTTTGTTGCTAACATTTGTCAACTATTAGTAGTTTAAATGAGTGATATATAATATTTCGGATTATATATTCTTTTAGATAAGTACCTACTAAATTCACAACTTACCTTGAGATTTATTTCCGCAACATCTTCTCTATCTTCCCAAAATGGAAACAAATTTTGAAATTCCAGAGGTTCTAGGCCTGCCCATACTAGGTGTACACTAATATCACTTGAATCGCCATACTTTTTTAGCCAATAATTTTTAGCTGTCATCATGGCAGCTTTTCTTTCCGCTTGCCATCGAATCGCTCCTGAACCTGTTTGGTCACTTGTATTCGTACCATCCCCTTCCTCATCACACCACCACCCTTGCCATAACCATAGCTCATATTTGTCATCAATCAGAAACAACGCTGAAAAATACAATCAAATTACAGAAATGTTAAAAAATTAATCACGTGTAAACTATAAGTCAAAAATATTATTTTTACATGATTGTTGGAAAAATTCTAACTAACTAGTATACCAAAGTAGAGTTCCAAGCAGTACTAACTCATGGAACTATATTGCAACGGTCTATAACCGTTATAGTATATAGATACTATAACATTATATTATTTGATCGCCAGAACTTTTCAATTAGACCTATAATTTGGGATACAATATATAGTATAGTGTGATATCGTAGGCAGTCCACGTGGATAATATTGAATACAGCGAGACTCCAAAGTCGCCGAACATTGAATGGTGGGTCTGAGCCTAATTGGAAGGAACAAGCTGCTAGATCTTTCGAATAGAATATCAAGCGAGTATTGGCGAACGTAGATAAGCGATACGCCCCCTACCGGTGTCGAATATTATTAACGCATGGGCCATCTAATTACGTGTATTTTATGTGGGAAGTTGTTTAGTTTTAATTGTGTTTAATTTTGTTTGGGTTCGTTTACAAACGTTCAGAAGAGATGAATCACTAGATATTGTTGTTTATCCTATTGTTCATCTTGGGCAAAAAAACCGAATATAGCTTACATACCTTTCCGAAAGCTGGACAATTCAAAGTTGTATTCCAAACAAAGTTGGGAAACAAGGAAATGATGTATAGAACAAAGGTGTGGATTCATAACTTGAATATTGAAAAAAAGGGTCTGAACATAAGAGAGTTGTTCTTCACAGTTTACTGAGAATAATTATTTTCCCTGCAGTAAGTTTGTGGATTTTTCCATATAGAATTATACCAACTGATGATGTGCAATTTTCAGCTAACCCAAAACGTAGGGTTTCGGATGTCCAATGCTATTCCAACGAAAAATCTTCCACTTTTATCGGAATCTGAACCTGGGCCATCATCCAGAGATTCTAGATTATTGTATTTTCTTTCATGTAACAACTAGAGATACTATTGAAATAATAACAATAAATAATGTTTATTTGCACAACCAAAATAACAGTTTATCATAACATCAAGAATATGAAATAAAACTTGACTCTATAGCTAGGTAAAAACTAAAATATTCAATTATACAATCAGGAAAACAGAGATTCTATCAAAAAAACCAGACTCTCAGAAGTCCACCGTACTTTTAGGATAGCTGTTATACGTCAGGAAAATTCAAAAAATATAATAACTTATTACGTTCAAACCATTCAAGCAGAGTATTATTATATTAATTCTTCTTTTATTTCATGTTGTTTCTTTCAGTTTTGCTGGTAAGTACTTAGTTTTGTCCATTATACTCAAAACCTCTTCAGTTGGTAATGAAAGTAGACATGTCTGAGATGTTTTCTTGAAACTTTTGAAAGTTTTTTAACTTTTCGAATAAATAGGTGTTCTATCATATGTATACATAACCAATTAATTTATTCGTCCTCTGCTTTATTTTATTATTGATTTTTATTCTCAATGATAAAAACTCAGTGTAAATTTCAACTTGACGTAGGTAGGTTATCTACTGTTGAACAGAGATAATATTGTCCTCAATCAAAACACAATGAACCACTGGAAGATACGAAGTCCAAAAAACACAAATTACGAAGCTAAACGTTCGAAAACTCAAAATGAAATGAACGTAAATACCATTACCAAACAATGTAAACAATCCGTTAAAGGCCCATGGAGTAGTACCGATATCAGCCGTTCCGGCGCTGCGATCTTAATTTCAGACGCCAATATGGGTAGCCAACAAATTTTGATTATACAGGTTTTCTAAAAAAACTTTTTGTTGTTTATCCTATGAGAATGTTAATACTACAAAATTATAGAAAGGTTCTGACTGTTGCAGCCAGTTGTATTCTTCTATCTTGATGGTATTTGCTAATAACTTTAATTAAGTTTCATTACTATAAACTTCCACTATGTACACTTACAGACTGACAAATCACATGCCAACTGCTATATCACTATCATATATTTACCACAGAATCATTAGAATCGTATACTACGTCATAAACATAGCATGTTAACATGCTGCGCCATCTGGTGAATCAAATCTCAACAATCCATAAAAATAAGAAAAGCATTACTATAAAAATAAATATAGTTCACAAACACATAGTTCGTCAAATTGTCATGTATAAACAAAAAACTTAAACTCACCTGGTTGGGAAGCAGAATAAAGTTGATCCTGCAGAATAGGGAATGGACATGAGTGTTCACTTTTATGGGGACAACATATTTCTGTAGCACAGAAAGTTCCAGATGTACTACTGAAACTGAAGAATTTAGGCGTGAAGTCATAAAGACGATCATCTTCCAGAAGTGACACGTAGGCATTTTTAATATTTCCTAGAATTTCGTTGAAACAACTATCTTCATTTCCTTCTTCTAGCTCCTTCAGTTTAGGAGGTGTGCTCAAATTCAGATGCGCAAGTCGTGTTCTCAGTAACTTTTCGACGCAATGGCCCAGAACTTTTCTAGTTTGTTCGCTCGATTTACAACCATGCCATATAGTAACTTCATTCAGCTTGTAATTTACCAGTAAAAATGAAGATCTGCTGCGAAGTTGATAAGCCCTACAAGGGACTTCTAGAAGATGTACTTCTCTTTCAATTTCTCCTATTGATAATAAAAAATACGAATGTATATGATGAATATTTATATATATATATATATATATATATATATATATATATATATATATATATATATATATATATATATATATATATATATATATATATAAATGGCTGCACTTTACTAAGTGCCCGCGCCAGGAGGCGTGGTCATATGGTTGTGTAGCTTAGGTCATGAGGTGTTCATATACCAAGTACGGCTTTGCTGAGTTGAACCTAACCTTACCTCAAACCTAACCTAAAACATTGAAATATCCAAAAATCTATATATAGTTTTCGGTAAATGTTGCTACCTTAATCCCATATATCTCCTAAATCCCTCATGTAAAACCATACTTGGTATATAAACACCCTATGACCAGAAGCACGCAACCATAAGGGCCATATCCTATAGTCGAGCCAAATAAATAAATATATATATATATATATATATATATATATATATATATATATATATATATATATATATATATATATATATATATATATATATTTAATTAATAGATTATTGAGGCAACAATATTTAAAAATGAACTGAAGAATTTGGTATATTTTTAATTGAATTTATTGTTTATTTAGTCGTCATTCATTTCATTTTTGAAATAATATTTCAATATAGAATATTTTGAAATAAGAAAATATGCAAGGAAGATCAAAGTTCTTTCAAGGTCATCAAATATTCTAACAGGATATATAGACCGGGAGATAGGACACAAAATATTAGGTCATTTGTACCAGTATGGCGGTTCTTCAGGTACCGGCGGCCCAATCGGGTGGGCGTTAATCGAACGCGTGGGATAAATAACGATTTGTACCACCCTGAAACTTTTTTTAACAGTTCTCTGTATGATCATAAATAGAAGTCTGATAATGCCATACCTGTGGGAGGTGGCGAATGTGAACAATATTTTTTCAAAATACTAAGATTTCATTCGTAATTCGAACGATTTGTACCAATATGGCACTAATTTTTTCCTGTAAGTTTGAGGTTTAACGAATATAAATACAAAGTTTTAAACACCTAGGTGGCAGCAATCTTGTCTTATAAGCAGATGTTATGTTGTATAATATTCTGCGGCTGTCACCGAGTGTGACAGTCTTCCATAGTTACAGTATGGGATAATTTTTGTTAGGTTGAATTTTATACAAATGAACCGAATACAATGATGCCATACTGTAACAAATGATTTTATGTCTTGTACCTTGAAAACGTGTCAAAAGATTCCGACAGTTGTCCGCACCATGGTTACAATTTATAATATTTTTTTTTAGGTACAATTGCATCCAAACGAAGAGAATACAATGATGCCATGATGTAAAAAAATGATTTTACAGTCGTAAAACGTGTCAAATAAATAAGTATTTCAAGTATGGCAGCACTTTTTCCCCCTACTAAAAGTATGGGAAAAAAAATAACGGTCACATTTTGATACTTTCCAAAAATCCAAATGCAATACTGGTACAAATCGTTTGGCGAAAAAAAAAATTACTCCTTTGCAGTTGTATGGCGGCCATTGGGAACTGTCGGAAAAGTAAGGCAAGGTGATTTTCGTGAATGACTACTCGACGATGATTAGCTATGCAAAAATCAGCCTGGTACCGTAAAATGGGGCGAATAACAACAATATTCAACATTTCCGGTTGTATAACTTCAAAACGGTGTGACTTAGAAAACTTGTTCTTAGCGCAAAACTGTTTTATTAACTTCACCCTCATCCCTGCAAATCGAAATTTTTCAATTTTTTTTGTAAATGCCCTTTTTTTAAAAAAATAGGGTGTGTTGCGATTCACCTTACATCCGGTGTGAATAACAACACCTGCTTGATTTTACGTGTTTTGGCTTTCACACTGTCTAAGAGGTGAAAGACAACACATCTTACATTTTAAAAAAACATTGTACAATAAAAAAAAATTAACTTCATATATTTAAAAGTGAAAATTTATAAATAAACTGTCTAAGAGGTGGAAGACAACACATTTTATATTTAAAAAAACATTGTACACTACAAAATAAATTAACTTCGTATATTCAAAGGTGAACATTTATAAATAAACAAAAATTTTTTTCTTCGAAACAAAATATTCACTTTCTTAAAAAAATACATAGGTATAGGTACAAAAGTTACTTCCACTTGATGCCGTCCACTTGAAATATCAAAATGCCTCTTCGGCCCTTTTCAGGGTCCTTAACTTTGCCAATAATTTGGTTGAAACTGAATTCGGTCAGATCTGGAATGTCTGGATAAACAAAATATGTTTTATTTGGAGGTCTTTTCATCTAAGGCATCACCCGAAGAAAATTTGCGGTGTAATTTTCATCGATGGATTGAACTCTACCAATGTATTACTAAAAAATTCAACCAATATCCAATCGTCTATTTTTATAGACTGAATAGTAACTGGAAATACATCTTCAAATGTTTTACCGTTCTTGGTAACAAAACACTCAATGGGGCAAAGGTGTTCATTGACACTACTGGTGCTTGGCCCTTGAGAAAAATCAGGGAGACTTTCTTCGTCATCTTCCATATGATCTTCCATTTTATCATCTTCTTTATTGGAATCACTACATTTGGTTTCATTAAAATCTGTTCCTGCTACACTTCGCCCTGGTAAAACGTTAATTTTTTTTCGCTGTTGCCTTGGTTTAGGGAGATTCTCGATATGTTCTTTCAAAATATCAACAACAGAATCTGTTAAAGCTTCCGCATCATTTTCAGGAACTTGTGAATCTGATGGTAGCCTTGATAATATTTCATCTGGATTTATTGGAACAATTCCATATTTTCGAAAACCCGACCTAACATTTTTTACCGCATTTGGTTTAATGGTTTCCAACAATAATTTAAGCAGATGAGGAAATGTGGTCTTTGGGATGCTCGATTCTCTTCGGCCCGGGCCTTTTTTCCAGTCTGTTAATATCTTACGCCAAGCCTCCTTAAATGGGCGAAAAAAAGCCACATCCAAAGGCTGAGTCATGTGGCTGGAATTCGCTGGTAGAAACACGAATGATATGTCGTGCTCTTCGCATCTTTCTACAGCTTCCAAAGAGATGTGCGAAGAGAGATTGTCCCCTATTAACACTTTTTTTCCGGGCAAGTTTCGAAAATACGGAATGGCAATGGTCTCAATCCAATCCTGGAAGCAGTTGCTGTCGAACCATCCAGAAGGGGTTGAACTGAAACGAGCACCTCGTGGCCCCCCTATCTTCCAAGTTTCGTACATATGTTTGGCCTTACACACCACGAAACGAGGTAAAATTGTTCCGTCTGCTGCGGCTGCGAACATAAGGGAGGTGGCCGCTGTGGTCCATTACCCTTTCCGGGTATTTCATTCCCCGTTTTGAAATTACTCTTTTTCGTCCTGGGTCGTCAGTCAAATTGGTTTCGTCGTAATACACGATATTGGACGGACTGACACCATCTATTGAGTTTCGAAGATTTTCAAAATAACACCCGACTTGTTCAGTAGATAGTCCAGCCCTTGACCTTTTAATGTTTTGACAGAACCTCATCGAGAGTCGGCCGATTTTGTCCAGATAATTTTTCACTATAACTCTCAGATCATATAAATCCAATGGTTGTCCCCATTCGGAGCACTGAACTAATCTGTTTACAATTTGGAGCTCAACTTCTGCAGACAACACAGTTTGACCACCTTTGGAAAGACACTTTTCACCCCTTTCTTCTTTGTTTTTGCGTCTACACAATACTGTATAATCAATTTTATATTTAGCTGCGGCTACTCTAAGTGAAATACTATTTTGAACTTCCTCAATCGCTTTTTTGTAAACATCTTCTGACACCCTACGGCAAGGTTTATCCCTCGGATCACGCTTATACTCACGAGGCATCTTTGTCACTAAGCCAAAAACAAAACTCCGTGATATGCGGCGGACCGACAAGCGTTAACCTGTTGTTGCGTTTGACCCCACTTTTCCGCCATGTGTGACCGGCATTTTAGTTTAGGTGTTGCCAAGTTTAAAAATTACAAGTAGAAATGTATCAAAGACATGTGTTATCGAGCTTTACCTCAAATTCAAATGTTAAGGAAGTTTGTCAAATGAAGTTTTTTCAGGGACAAAATCTTATTGAAAATTGATGATTAATTAAATATTATAACTTCAAACATTATTCTTTCGGCAATCTGGTTTTTGTGCTTCATGTATCAGGTAAAGTTCCCATATATATACAAAAAATATTTCAACCGCCTGAAAAGCATACAGAGTGGTGAAAAAAATATAACGTTGTTTTCCTGAAAACTGTTGCGATTGGTACAATAGTTGCGTTTCACCCCATTTTACAGTACAAATGGTTGAATATTCTCATTTAAATTAATGTATTCGCGTCGGTATGGCGGGCTGTAAGTCACACCCGAGAAGTATGGCATTACGCTACCGCCTAGGTACTTCTTTTTTTTTCGACTATCTGAAAATACAAGCATTCTTGTGGAACAAATCGTTCGACACTCGTTATTTATCCGACGCGTTCGATTAACGCCCACGCGATTGGGCCGCCGATACCAGCGCTATGACCATCATTTTCCTTTTTGCCTCTACGTGATTAGACCCCTGAAGAACCGCCATACTGGTACAAATGACCTAATATTTTATGTCACCATCTCCCGGTCTAATATGCAAGTATACTATCATAGAACAAGTGCATACCTCGTGAAATAAAAAGCTTTGATTGATTAGAAGACTGTTTCATAATGCCCATTTTCCCTTCATGAATCACCATCGTCCCATTGAAGAGTTGAAGAAATGCAGGAGGTTCACTACCTTGCGTTACCCTAATTTGTGGAGCACTTTCACTATTAAGCTCGATGGTCAATAAAGCAGCTACTCCCTTCTCGTTGATTGATGATTTACATCCTATCCAAAAGAAGTAAACCGTGAAGTTTTTGCCAAGGTCGCATTTCGAAGGTTTTCCACTCAACTTTCTGACTTTGACAGTAATGCTGAAATTCCACTTGACTATGTAGCTATCTGCGTCGTAAAATTGACCTATATATTCATCACTGACGGTTTCGTAATTATTTTCCATGATTCTCCATACCGTGATTTTCAAGTTATCGAACTGAAATATCCTATTTGTTTCTTCGTCAAGATAGCTGTCACCTCTTACCAGTCGATAACCTTCAATCATTATATCAGGTTCTGAGGTTACTCTTTCCAGCATTTCGTCCACGTTTATGGCTTTGATATCGTAAAATAATTCTAATTTTTTTGTGTTTATACTTTCTTTTTTACGTACCATTCTAGAATAATCTGGCCAGTCGAAAAATTTTTCTTTAAACAAAATTGTCTCACGATGTTGAGTGGTTCGACAAAATAGAGCCCAGTCCGGTCTGCTATTCGATTTCTTCGGTAATTCTGCTACAGTTCTCTCGCCAAGTAGCAGGGCGATATTGAAAGGGCACACTGAACATTCGGAATAATTGAAACCCTCGAGCCATAACTCTTTAGCTAAATTCAAGACTTTATATTTTTCATCGGAATTTGCATTTTTACCGCTCCATATATACATTTCAGTTCCAAAATCGAAAACGTAAACAGATGTAGACTTCAACATATCATATTTAGGACATTTACCCCAATATTGATCTAAAGGAACTAGTCCGTCATTTTCTAACCCATAAATCATATTCACCAATGAAATATTGGACTCGTAAATTTCATCTTCGGATGGATTACCTGCACCTGCTATACTTTTGACCTCAGCATCACCGAGTAATTCAAAAAATTTTTCCTCATGTTTAGATACCATTTGGTCATTTCTGAAGTCAATAGTGGTAATTCCAGCAGCCATACAGCCTAAATCATTGTGTTTTTTAATGTGATTGGCGATATCTGCAGCTTTAGCTTGCTCAATGATATTCGAATGGGAACCAACGAAGTTATACAAAGCATCTTGTGTAACCAACAAGAAACAATCACCTTGGTTTATGCTATCAGTTATAGGTTCAACTAATCGAAGTTGTATATGTCTTCTACCTTTAACTTGAATCAACATCGTGTTTTTGAACGGAAGAAGGGTCGAGGGTCTTGAACTTTCTTTCTTCAATGAAACAGATTGAAAATTCTCCTTACTAGCCAAACCTGCTAAAGCTTCGATTGCAAAGTTTGGTGAAACCTTGGAAACTGTAAACAAAATAAACAATAAAAGTATTATGTTTGTAAAGATATAGCAAAAAAGTCATACCACAAAAAGAGTTTTCTAAAATAGACAAATTACGAACATACTTCCTTCCACATTCCGGTAAACCCTGAACACATTTCTGGACAGGCAATAAGCACTCCTTTTGGACTTTTCGAGTTTCACGCGACATACTAAAACTCCATTAGGTTCATTCACAGATCAAATGGAAATATTTGATCATGTCCATCTTGATATTTTAGGTTCTCTTCTTATTCGGAAGGCTATACTGATTGTTTAACCATGCGAAATAGATTTACACGGAGGCTAGAAGCTATTCTAAGTTCAGATACAACGGCAGACACTATTGCTAAAAAATTCTACGAGCGTTGGATATTACGTTGTACGGAGTACCTTGAAGTATCACGGCAATTCTAGAGCAACCTCTATATAACCTTCTGGGAATCTGAAGAATACGAACCTCTTTATACCAACCACAGGTAAAAAGTCTCATCGAAGAATTTCATATACCAAACAGAGAACGATTGTCAGCCACTTTAACTACCCTACTATTAGGATTCTGTACTCTGAGCAATAGCATCCGACTCTGTATATAAAACCAGTCTGCGCCTCGCCTTGGTGAAATATTCAATCCATCGAGAGAACCAAATCGGCATCACTTAACGGACCAGCTAGAAGAAATTTTTCTCATGTACGACCTAGACTAATGTCTAATTGTCTGCGTTAAACGAATAAAATTCTACATCTTGCATGCCACATTTTTGAGTAACAATGTGTGAAGTATACGCTTCTTGTTGAAAGATGTTAATGTATGACATGAGCTGCATGCACTTCTTCAACTATCGATTGAATTTAGTTGTTATTGGATATGTTCACATGTATGAGCTAATTCATAGATATCAAACTTATAATAATATCGGATGTTTCATTTTATTATGACACCTGATGATGATTTTTTAGTGATGAGTTTAATGAATTATATATATTTATAGGTAGTTGTATATCTTCGAAGATACTTATTATAATTTCTGTAAATGTTTATTATATATAAACAAAATCATTCGCTAATCTACCTTCAATTCATCAAAACCAAATCAAGGCCCGATGTGCAATCTTTCATCGTCCACAATAAGTCGATTTGCTCATGGTCCAAATTGATAATGCTTCTTGCCCACAGTTATCCAGAATCTTCTTGTGGTGCCGTACCCGGCTTAGGGTGTGGCGACCTCTCTACAACTACTCGTGTTGTGCGTGATACAGCGATACACGAATAGAAGGGACCTACAGTTTTACGACGGTTCCGAACGTCTTTACAGAGAGGCTTTACTAGGCAGAAGACTGCTCGGTGGTTTGCCATTGCCTTCCGAGAAGTGGCTCCGCATAAATTCGTTGTTCCGGCCGGGATTCGATCCAGCGACCTTCTGTTCAGTAGCCCAACGCACTGACCACTGAACTACGGAGCCACTCCAGAATACATATTTCAATATACCACTTGTATTATTGATTTCAACTCCTTCAGCAAAAGTTCAAATGAACGTCCAATGAAGTGTCAGAGGCAGCCCAACAGAGAATTTGATTTACCACATCTTCTAGGAGCAATGAACAAGAACGGGTAATGTTGCTTGTTACTGTTCGATAAACTTCTCTAGTTGGCCGTTTAGTTTTTTGTCCTTTCCTTAAAAATACAATTATATCTATGTTTTTCGTTCTTGCCTTGATTCGTTATAACGTTGGATGTTAGCAGCGAGCAGGTCTCTCATCAAACAGTGAAACTACATTTACCGGTGACCTGTATTGAAATCCTTATAAGTTGCATTAGAGCAAAGATAGCGGAGACAGGAGAACAAACTAAACGATAGACATTTTCATAGTTGAATCTTTAGATAGAAGAAGTGATAAAGGAAAGAACGCCTTGTTCATTGAGTGATCTGCCACCCTAAACGTCACTGGAATGATGAAAGCTAAAACAAAATTGAAAATGGGACTGCCGAAGGAGAAGATGGGAAGTTGAAGAATGTTGGTATTAGAACCTGTATTGGAAGCGTTACAGCAATCTACCGTCAATCACGATGTAAAAAAAAAGATTATGTCTTGGCGTGCAGACAAGTAAGTTTGTGAGGGCAAACAAATGACGTTATGGATTACTTTTAAAATGACAATGGGAAACTCTCAGATGACTTATCGAAGAAGCTTTATAAGATTTCGAAATCTTGAAGTTTGCTAATAGCTACTAGTATATTTGTCATAATGTATTTCACATTATCTACTGCAGAATTACTATTAATAATTTTGAACTCTGTATGTAATTTTTCATCCACTCCTCATAGGCATTTATATTTCCTCTCTAGCTATTTAACAATATTTTCTTTGGTTTATACTTTGTCCATGTTGGTAGTAATGATATCAATAAGATATGACATGTGTTTATTTACTAAGCATTGTTCTGCAACATATTTAACGCAAGTTAGAAGTTGCAATCGACATAGCTGAATTATTGATGCTAGATGTGAACTGAGTTTTAAATGAATAATGTAAAGTATATGTCTCTTGAACACAATCTACATTTAAGAAAGGGACGAAAGATTGGATGAAGAGCAAACCTGAACCATTCTGGAATGACTTTTACAACAGGAATTGTTTTACTTAATTTTCTTTCATGCTTTTGTGTTGTACACAAAATTGTTTTAAATTGGTGAATTATATTTGATGTAGTACTGCACACACACTTACAAAGCTTTTGTGAGGAACCAATGTTTATTTGATAAAAATTATGAATAACATTGTAATTAATAAAGTTTAAACTTAGTATAAAAATAATTAAATACTTTATTTAGCAGTAAAGGATAGTCGACATGTTCCGAGTTAGGAACTCATTATAAAGATGTGGAATAAATTAGATGAAGTAAGGTGCCAAGGTTAAATCAAAAAACTGTGACATATTAGTGATCGTGGAGACTTGGCTGTATAAAAATGAAGTGAACCTATTTGAAATAACTGGATACTCAGCTGTTCACTCATGTAGGGATTCCAGAGGTGGAGGTGCAGCGGTTTATATCAGGGAGAATGTTGGCTTCATTGAAATGCAAAATGTTGGTGAAAATAGTCCATATAAATGGTCGGAGTCCTTCTACATCGGGATGGAATAAAACTTATAGCAGTGTATAGGCCTCCATCGTACAATAAAATCGAATTCCTAAAAATAGTGGAGGAATTATTACAACAAGAGAAAGATAAAAGAACTCTTATAGTCGGTGACTTCAATATTGACATACTAAAGGAAGATGAATCAAGAGACTATAGAAATTGTGTTAACACTAAAATGGCTTTGAATTAAGTAAACAGGGTAGGCAGGGATTATGTAACAAGAAACTCATCACAGTCGATTATTGATCATGTTCTGGTCACTAGGAGTATTAAAAAGTGTGAGATGAAGATTGATTGTAGCTCTCTGTCAGATCACAACTTATTGGACATTGAGTTGTATACCAATGTAAAATCCAAACACCACAATAAACTGGTAACATATAGTAAATTAGACCACTCCAAATTCATTTCACAGTTCGAAAGAATTCTTTCAGAAAATGATTCAATAGATTCATTTGAAAAATTAGTTAATATCATATAAAAAGCAAAAGATAAGTCTACAAATGAAGTAAATATAAATGTCGAGGAAAATAATGAATGGATAACCCCAGGACTTATCGCTTTAGTGAAAAAAAGAGATAGACTATATAAACTAAAATGTTAATTTCCTATGGATCTGCATGTTATGAGGGATTTTAAAAACATAAGGAATCAAGTTAATAATGAAAAAAGAAAACTAAAAGCGGATTTTTTCAGTAATAGGTGGAACCAAGCAGGTAATAATCCCAAAAAGCAATGGCGCTTCATAAATTCCCTAGTTAAAGGGGGGAAAAAACATTCAGAAATAGAGGCAATTGAGAGAGAGAATAAACTCATAACAGAAAAGACAGATATCGTAAATGCTTTCAATGCATATTTTTCAAATGTGGGTCAAACAATAGTGGACGGTATTGAAGTTCATCAAGCAAATACACCACCGACACATATCTTTGAGGAAATTACTATTGGAAATTCGATATATCTACATGAATCAAACTGTACTGAAGTAAAGGAAGCTCTAAATGAAATGAATATTAATGCTGCTCCTGGTCAAGATAATGTAACTGTTAGAAACTTACTTTTGATTCAGGAACTTATTGTACCAGTATTGGTCAAACTAGTCAACGAAATGTTCACAACTGGTATCTTCCCCAGCGTGCTAAAAATTGGTAAAATCACACCAATTCTTAAGACAGGACCAAAAAATAAAGTAGAGAACTATCGCCCCATAACGGTAGTATGTGCATTGTCGAAACTCTTAGAAATTATCATTAAAAAAAGGGTCAGTTTGCTTTTTGAGTAAGTATGTTCGAGCTGGATAGATTTCAGTACGGCTTCCAAAAGCAATCAAATACACAAAGCGACACAATGGACTTTTTGAATCACGTTATAACTAATCTAGGACAATAGAAAGATATGTCATAACGATATTTGTTGATTTGCAGAAGGCAATTTGATGTGGTTCACCACGAAATATTAATGAATAAGCTCAACTTAATGGGAAATAAGAGGTAAATGCTCAGATCTTCTAGAGACATATTTAAAAGACCGACAACAATATGTAACACTAGACAAAGTCAATAGTGTACTAAAGAAAGTTACCTGTGGAGTCCCACAAGGGTCAGTCTTGGGACCATATGTTGTATTCCTTACATACACTAAAATCTTTAAAAAAAGCCAAATTAAGGGCACGCTTACTATATATTTGCAGACGACACCGTCCTTGTCTATGAAGGAAATAACCCTCACTGAATTGGAGCATTTGGTGAATGATGATTTGAAACTTTATGCTGAGTGGCTCCTCAGTAATAAACTTAAAAATAAATGTTAATAAAACTGTTTTCATGTTGCTTAAAAACAAAAATATGGAAACCCCAGAATTTGTTCATAAAAATTGGCCCTGAAGCGATTCAAAGAGTCGAATACACAAAAATATCTGGGGCTTGTCATAGATGATAAATTGAATTGGCGATGGAACACTTAAATTATATTTCAAAAAAAGGAGTCCCTATGATTGGTGCCCTGTATAGATGTAACAGTTATCTAAATGCACAAAATAGACTCATGATTTACAATGCATACTTTCTGTCAATTTTTCGCTATCTTATAAACAACATGGGGTATATGTCGATCAACACAATTTAAGAAAATACAAACTCTTCAAAATAAAGTAGTTGAAGTCTTTATTTGGATACAACTACAGAACACATACAGAAATAATATATAAGGATACAGGATAATACCACTGGAACAAATATTGCAAATAGAACAATGCAAATACACTTACAAAATCCAGAAGAATCAACAAAAATGTAATACTAGGAATTAACTTGGTTAGCGAAACCCACACATATTAAGACTAGAAACCAACAGAAATTTTTACCTATCAAATGTAAGAACGAAATTTAGCTCTCAATGATCCTATTTACAGATGCCTAGAAACTTACAACCAATTGCCAAATCCTGTGAAGGACAAAGATAACTATTCTTTCAATTAAAAAGTGAATTGATACAGCACATAAAGTCAAATAAATGCTCTATTATGAATATTATATTAAAAAAAAAACTTGTTGCCAAGAAGTGCTCCTAATGTGATTATTACGTAGCTATTTAAGAATGTATGTTGTAATTGGTTCAATTAAGTTTGTTATTATTTTACTTCTCGCTACCCAAATTTGTATTGTACCTTTGATTATTTAATTGTAAAAATTGATATAGATTAATTTAATGCCGGTCTGTCATGTAATGTTCCACCACCAGCATTGTTGCTGATTCGGAATGACATTATTACTATTATTGTTATTATATTTGTGTATTTTAATAAAGATATATATAATGGCATCTCCAAAAAAGACTGACTACAGGAGAGTATTACATCTTATTTTATAAAACAGACAAAAGCAAAAGTGATACCTGAAAATCAATTTGTTCGTTTACAAGGGATAATTTACTGTTATGGGCGGAACTTATTTCGAGAATTTCAAGAAGGTCAAGGCGCTTTCCTTCATTACCTGAATGCAACAATTGCGTTTTGTTGAAATCCAGGAAATGATTAAATTTTAAACAATGTACGGAGAAGCCAGTTGTATTTTTATTTTGTAAAATTGACTTTTTATGTTCATCAACACGACTGTTTATATTCCTTCCTGTTGGTCCAATATAGAAAACAGGACAGTCGTCCCAAAATATTTTGTAAACATCACTGTTTTCTCCGATGTTAGATTTTTCTTTATTATTGACTAAGAATGACTTCAAGTTTCTTTTATTTGTACAAATTGTTTTAACGTTATTTTTCGACAGTCTGTTACAAATTTTGTTACCCAAATTCGACACATAATTTATTGGGAATTATTTTTGTTCTTCATCAATAGTTTGCGTGGGGTATATTGAATGCAACAGATTCCTTATTCGTTTTTTCCCAATGACCTTATCGATAAGACTTTCATCGTAACCGTTATTGGTGGCTAATAATTCAATTATATTAACTTCGATTTGAAAATTTGTTTTCGTTAGTAAATTACCCCTTGTAAACAAACAACTTGATTATCAGGTATATTGTCTGTTTTATGAAATAAGATTGTAATACTCTCATGTAGTCAGTCTTGATGATGAATTCTTAACTCGAAACATGTCGACTATCCTTCACCGCTAAATAAAGTATCTAATTATTTTAATATAGTGAAACTTAAACCTAGTGTGTTTTATTTTAAAGTTTAAACTTCATTCTTTATGATGTTTCTCCAAGTGATGAGCGAGAATTCAATATCAGTTAATAACATTGTAATTATTATAGTTTTGTTGGAATTATGAACAACCATTATTATTATTATTATTATATTATAACTAATATTTATTATTATTATTAATTATGTGGTGTTGCAGGAGGATTTAGACAGGATATTTCAGTGGGCGGAGGACTGGTTACTTCCTTTGAACCTTCTGAAGTGTGTAGTTCTTCATCTTGGGAAAAACAACCCCCGTCATACATATTATATAAACAATGTTGCCTTGTCACATACGGACAGCTATAATGACCTTGGTGCGATAATTACTTCGGATTTATCATGGAGTGAACATTTGACTACTCAAGTAAAAAAAGCCAACTCAAGAATTTATCTTCTCTCTCGTACTTTTACTAACCCAGATCCTGATACGGTGGCCAAACTATATAAGTCTTATGTACGCCCAATATTGGAGTTTGGAAATAATGTATGGCATCCTATACTACTGCGAGACCAACATATGTTGGAGAATACCCAGAGACGAGCCACTAGACTTCCATATGGGCGAGCAAGACCAACGTATGAAGAACGACTACAAACAATGAAGCTTCCAACTCTCTTGCATCGACATGAGAGAGGTGACCTTATTACAACTTTCACGGCACTGCACGATGATAACTCTCCTATTAGACACCTATTTCACCTCAATGAGGATCGTCGTCTACGCGGACACCCGTATAAGTTGATGCGGAAAAAGGAAAAAAAAAGAAACACACGTGTTTCATTCCTCCCTGAAGTATGTGTCAGGGAGGCGGGCAGCTTGAGTTTGGGATTAACTCCTTCAGCCAGATCAGAGGATACACTTGTATGTACAAGTGCATTAAGGAAAGGTGAGACGGGATATTTATGGAAAATAGGAAGTGTGGGTAGGGTTCAGAGGATTAATACTGGCCCAGGATTCGCCTTATAAGTTTGCAAGCAGTGACTTACATTACCATGAGGAAACCTCTGAGAAAAACTCATGGCAGACCAGTCGGCCCCGGGGTTTGAACCCGAGACCTCCCAAATGCTAGCCAGCGTACCTAACATACTCGACTAACTAGCTTGGTAAATATATACGGGAAACTTTTAGGAGCTCGTCGAAGATGTTGTTCCTTCCTAACCGAGTATTTCATCGATGGAATACTCGGTTATATAAATACTTTCAAAGCTCGGTTAGATGCATATTTTGCTGCACGTGTGCAATAATGTTATATTGTATTTTTTTTTCTTTTTAGTGTTTTATGGGGTTTTGTTACCCTCTACTCTTAACCTTTGTAATAATAATAATAATAATAATAATAATAATAGGTACTTACGCCTTTCAATTCTGAGGTCCTCAGTTTCTCTGTCTGCTACACCAGTAAGTATTTCCGTGTATTCTTGTTTGATGTCATCCCTTCGTGCTAGGGCTTTGATGGGGTTTCTAGAAGCCACTTTCCTCTTTTGCACTTTGATATTTTTTCGTAGAACAAGCAAACTCTGCCTTTCGACAACATCAAAGTCAACTAACTGTATTTCTCCAGGTTCATCCGATTGAAATAATTTTGTCTCTATATTTTTGTAAAAATTGGTGAAGGTGAAATCGTCTGGCCTTGTCATAGGAACGTTTTTTGTACTGAGTTTTGATGGTGATCCTCTCAAATCTGCAATTGAAATCAAATAAGCAAAAAAAAAAGTGCGTGCGTACAAAGTTCACATATCAGAGGTGAAACTTCTTTGGCAAACTAATTTTTAAATCTTTTTTCTTCTAAAGGAATTAAAATTTAGAGAAGAGAATTTAGGTAATATTTTCATTCTATATTCAGAATAGTATATTGAATTCTCAAATGACGAATTGCAAATTAAAATGCCACATGTTGTTTGTAAATATTAAAATTTCCTAACCTTCCAACGAATGAACATAAAAAAATGTAAATTAACAAAAAAATAACAAATATATTACTTACTCTGAACAACTGCTCAGTATACGATGATGTACAAATTTATCACAAAATGTTTATTTATAAATTCAACTCACTCTATTATACATACTAATAATAATGTAAATAAATAAAAAATATCTGCGTTTACTGTAGTACAAGTCGTTATGCGACAGAATTGCCATCTAAAATTCTAATATTTAACTACTAAACGAATACAGCAACAAATAGCGTGTATTTTTTCTCGATCTCTCTTTCTCTCTCGCTCTCTCACTCACTCTCTCGCCCCATGGCTGTGCTTCATGCTACGTTCGCCCTTTCTCACTCTCTCTCAATCGGTTTCAATCGCTCTCTCCCTCTTCTTGTACAAAAACGTGACGCGTTTCATCCGTAAGAATTTTACCCTCATGCGAGCAAAGAAGTTTCACTTCAAAAACGGATTCTGACGAGAATTAATAAACAAACATCATTACATACATTTCAGATCCCAAAACTTACATGGTATTTGATAACTTGGTTCAGGGTTTGAAGTACTCCTCCTCAATCTACAGTGTCTATTTTTTTCTGGAGACGTCGGTATTGACGATGAATCTCCTGAGAAAATATACATAACAAATTACGCAAACGCCTCAAACTGTAAATAAGGATAAACTCGAAACTTTCAGGAATTATTGAAGCAAAAATACTATACTATATTTGGACTGGCTTCGTAGTTATATTTCAGAACGCGAAATGGTCGTCAAAATTAAAGATCATTGGTCGAAAAAATTTCCTAGCGAGCTAGGGGTGCCTCAGGAATCAGTACTTGGTCCCCTCTTATTTTTGTTGTTCGTAAATGACTTACCTAGTTACGTTAAAAACGGTAAGATCATTATATTTGCAGATGATACCTCCATCGTAGTGAAAGCACAAACATATGAGGAGTTGATGGCGGCATGTAATATAATTATGGAAAAATTTAATAACTGGTGTAGTTCAAATACCCTAATACTTAATATTGGAAAAACTGAATGTATCCATTTCGGATTGAAAAACACAAGTTGTAGACGATTGAAATAGAAATATTTGGATACTACTATATATTCCAAGGACTCTATAAAATTTTTAGGGGTCCACATCAGTGGCGGCTCGTGAGGTATTTATTGGTTTGAGGAGGCTACAAGAGGTGTTAAAAAATACACCATAGGCGAAAATTTTTAGGATTTCAAGGTCAACCGCCTTATAATTCAAAGAAAATCAAAGTAAAACAAGCACCCTAAGCTATTAATTTGTTTTCACTTTCGAGTATCTACCTTGAGACCTACAACTCCTATTTACAATATTCACAAAAACTCTTTTCAGCAAATTAATCAATTCATCTATTCATCAAATTTTTTTTTCTTTCACAAAATAGGTACCTACCTACCTACTTAACGAATTTGTTAACAGCTGGTGAGAGCAAATAAAAAGTTATTATATATTTTTGAAGATTAGCGGGATTCTACGATCTTTAACGTTAGCAAAATGATCTATAATATCCTCATCAAATTTTTTGTCTTTCGCCAAAAGTTTTACCAATTCCTTTTCAATAGACAACAGACTAATATTTTTCAAACGATCCTGGCTCATTGAATTTCGTGAATAAGTTTTAATTCTCTTAAGAGTGGAAAACGAGCGCTCTACGGAAGCCGATGTCACCGGGATAGAAACAATTAGACATAAGAGTTTATAAACTTGGGGTAAATCTTGATTCAAATCTTTATCAAAAAGGTATTTAATAGTCCCCACATGATTTTCATTTTGCCCCAAAATTTCATTGTCATTATAAACAACACACAGTTCACTTTTTAAGGCCACCTTATCAAAAAAGTGTATTTTTGACATAAATTTTCCAAAAGGTTATCTGGAAAATTAGCCGAAAATCCGGTTAACAAATTTTTATTGAGTAAGTCGAAGAAATGCAGTTCTTTCAAATCAGAGAACCTTATTTCTATTTGACCCCTAATAGTATCCAAAATTTCATAAAATATTTGCTTATAGTGAAGCTCCATATCTGCGTAACTGAATTTCTTTCGTTTTGGGCTAAATTGAGTCGTATCATCAGTAGTTTGAAATACTGAAAATAGTTTTTTAAAATAAACTTCTGCACGAAATTCTCAAATTTTTTCCAAAAGAAACTTGAGCCGATTTCGTGAGTAAATTACATCTGAAAACTTGTGCTGTAAGATTTGAGAAACTATTTCTGTCTGTTTGTTCAAAAATTAATTTAAAGATGTTTAAAAAATAAATAAATTCCTTATCTTGTAACTTGTAAGTAAGATATTAATCCGCGTGCTGTATTTAAAGTTACTTTATCGGCGAAAAATTCCTCACTTTCAACTAGGTATAGAATTAAATCCTCAAATCCTAAGCGGCCCCAAACAGACATTTTCACTAGTAAAAAGTAAACACTGCCAACAAAATAATTTATTTTCTACCTGTGATCCGGTTAGGCAAGGATGTCTCTCATAATTCCTTGTATTAAAACCGCGGTTTTGTTGTCTGTTACGCAATATAATATATTAGTGATACACGGAATATTATTGAGGAGGCTTAGCCTCCTTAGCCTCCTTTGACTAGCCGCCCCTGGTCCACATAGATAATACATTAAAATGGCATAATCACATTAATAAATTGAATAGTAAATTTAGTAAAGCTTTCTATGCTATAAGTAGGATTAAAAGTACGTTGCCAATCTCTTGTGTTGTTAATGTTTATTATAGTCTTGTATGCAATCATTTAAATTATAATATTCTGCTATGGGGCAGCTTCTCAGAGATAGATAGGGTGTTTGTTGCTCAGATGCGAATTGTTCGCCTAATATTTAATACTTAACCCCGTACATCTTGTAAGCCCATCTTTATTGAAAATTGTATTCTAACCCAGCCTTGTTTGTACATTTACAGATGCTTATTGTATGCTTAAGAGAATGAGGATATTTGTGCTAGATTAAATTGTAATCATGAATATTCAACTAGAAACAGTGAAGTGTTCCTGATACCTAGGCATAAAACAGCAAAATATGAAAACTCCCTCTCTTACCAGAGTATAAAAATATTCAATCATTCACCACCAAATTTTTCACAGGGTATTGAATTGTTCAGGAA